>JAWPHD010009630.1:0-101692 GCA_037043455.1 Cyrtodaria siliqua | reverse complement strand
CTAATAAGGGAAATACGGTATTTGGATGGACACCCTCTAATAGGGGAAATACGGTATATGGATGGACACCCACTAAAAGGGGAAATAAGGTATATGGATGGACACCCACTAATAGGGGAAATACGGTATATGGATGGACACCCACTAATAGGGGAAATACGGTATTTGGATGGACACCCACTAATAGGGGAAATACGGTATTTGGATGGACACCCACTAATAGGGGAAATACGGTATATGGATGGCCACCCACTAATAGGGGAAATACGGTATATGGATGGCCACCCACTAATAGGGGAAATACAGTATTTGGATGGACACCCACTAATAGGGGAAATACGGTATATGGATGGACACACACTAATAGGGGAAATACGGTATATGGATGGACACCCACTAATAGGGAAATACGGTATATGGATGGACACCCACTAATAGGGGAAATACGGTATTTGGATGGACACCCACTAATAGGGGAAATACGGTATTTGGATGGACACCCACTAATAGGGGAAATACGGTATATGGATGGCCACCCACTAATAGGGGAAATACGGTATATGGATGGCCACCCACTAATAGGGGAAATACAGTATTTGGATGGACACCACTAATAGGGAAATACGGTATATGGATGGACATCCACTAATAGGGGAAATAAGGTATTTGGATCGACACCCACTAATAGGGAAACACGGTATTTGGATGGACACCCACTAATAGGGGAAATACGGTATTTGATGGACACCCATTTTCTTTCCAGATTGCCTCCAGTCAATTTAAATTGACCACAACAGCTTCAGAAGTATCAACTTTTACACAACAAAATGTATTAATGATCAAAAACTAAAATGTCATTTTGTAACATTCATTCTTAAGCAGTGAATTAATTCTACTAGAAGTATAGCACTGTCTGACAGTAATCAGGAGATTAACATGGGTGCTAACTCTCGTCATATTTTAATATTTCTGTATACAAGAGGTTTTCAACTTATAACACTTTCATTCACATATCTTGACAGTCTCGCTGAATATGTTAATTTTAATGTCAAGTGTAATAATTCCTTCGATAAAAACTTTCTGACATTAACAATGTGCTTCCTAATTCTGCTGTATCAGTATTTTTGAAAAAGGGTAGAAAATGATGTTTTGAAGCAAAAATCTTCAATTATAAAAATAATTGCAATACATATAATAAAAAAAAAACACTTGTAAATTGTCATTTATGGTTATATACCGTAGTATTCTGATATGTCCATGTCTGAACGTAAAAAAGTGGAATATGCAGTTTTGCTATTTGTCAGTTTTCACAATTTCAGCGAAATTTAACATGAAATTCGAGCTTGAAAATTGATTAAATTCTTGAAAACTTCTAGTTTGAAACATCATCTGCAGGCATTTTTATGATTTCCTCCTCTATAACAAATAAGTTTCAACACTTTCTTATAAAAAAAGAAAGAAAAATATATAACTTGCGATTTAGGGTTACAACATACACATTTGCAAATAATGATGAAAAAATAAACTTTGACCAAAGATATCTTTATATGGTATGTGATAATACAGCAACAATAACTATTCTTTTCGTCTTACAAAACATGTATAAAACGCTTGTTTTGGTCAATTTTTAAAAACATAGGTAAAATACGAGCAAACACCCTATTATCTGTCATTTCCTAATATTGCGAAAAAATTCAAACTTTTAATTCAACAATCATACGTTATAGTTTTGTCTTAAATTAAAACATACGGTCATATTTAAGTTTCACACTTTTAAACAATTATTATCAATCTCTCCCAGAGGCCATTACATTGACCTCTGTCAACGTCTAAGGAAGTAGTCTGCGATCACATGATAATTTGTCACACGACCATAGCTAAAATATAAAAATAGCAATAGAACTTCAACACTGTGACACCACCAAATATCGGCCGTTAAGATCTATGTGATATTGGAAAGTGCTGGTAAGCAAAACGCTGTACTGTTACGCTATGGGGACGATTTGGTGGTGCCTATTTTAAAGTGTTGACGGCGGATTGATATAACAAAGTACAAACCTTTATTCTACCGCAATATAATCCTGAGCATAATTTACTGTATATTTAAAGCATTCAAGTCTAAAATTGTTTTCTTTGTAATATAAGCATTTCATATGAAATTAATTCAGAAAAATATTAATGTCATCAAGAAATTTTGCATTTCCACCATTTTTCATCGTTTGCCAAGATGCTTGGTATTTGGTGAGACGTTGACAGAGATGCATGTGTATGCAAGGAACGACAACTCTGGGTAGAGATTGAATTATTATATGCATTTAGTGGGATTATTTGGTTTAAGGTAAAACTCTGCGGCAATTGAAATGTATAGGTTTAAAATTGGAAAATAGGATAATAATAATTCAAATTGTAAAACATCCTATTATATAAAGATATCTTTGGTCAAAGTTTATTTTTTCATCATTATTTGCAAATGTGTGTGTTGTAATTTTAAGATAACCACGAGAAATTGGAGATTATTCTTAACAGCATACATTCTAAATGACAGTTTCGCATAATTAAAGCAAGCATTTTTTTATGATAATTATTTTATCAGCTGGTACACTTATGTTAATACTGGTTAAAAGACAGCATCCTGTGCTAAGATTAATAAGGTGAGAAAGAAAGATAAAATCACATATAAACACTACAACCAAAGGAGAATAACTGTCTGCAATTGAAGATTAACAGTTAGGGTACTATACAGTCTATATAATACACAACATGCTACAGATTGTCCACAACACCATGACCTTGACCTACATTATTCAATGACCTTCACCTTCACTATTCCTCATCCTCGCCATCATCATAGTTTTCATCTGAAATTATGTATCAAAGAACTTCTGAAAAATTTAACAAGAGGTCAATGACCTTGAAGCTCTACTGATTGATTTTGATTTCAGGAAGTAGTCGCTACAGACTTGTTTTTTTATTTTTAGCCGTGGCGGCTATCTTGAATTTCCGGTCGACCTGAAATTTTGCTAGTATCAATAAGACATCAAGAGCAACATTCCTGTGAAGTTTCATGACAATCCATCCAGTAGTTTCAGAGGAGTAGTCGCTACAAGTTTTCATTATATAACTCTATGTAAACAAAGATGGCCGCTGGCAGCCATGTTTAACGTCGAATCAAAACGATTTTCGCCAAGGACCAACATCATGTCATGCTGATCATTTTAGAAAAAGTCCCATATCAATATCACTTATAGTTTTCAAGAAGTAGTCGCTACAAACTTGTTTTTTAAAAACCTATTTTTAGATTTGGCGGCCATCTTGGATTTCACATCAACATGAATTTTTGCTAGGATCAACTAGACTTCATGGGCAACATTTCTGTAAAGTTACATGAAAATCCATTCAGTAGTTTCAGAGGAGTAGTCACTACAATAAACAAGAGGCCCAAGAGGGCCTGTGGACGCTCTACTGGCTAAAACAGCTCTTATAGATTTAGATAGATATAGCTCTCTTCTCCTATAGATTTAACAAAGGAAAATACAATATAGCATTTTTCAACAAATCAAGGGCCATAACTCTGTTATTACTAACAAGATCTAGCTGGTTTTCAAAATTGTCCAAGATTTCATTGATATACCGCGCTTTGCACAACTAGACATCATACTGAGGCTTCCTGCCAAATTTTGTAGAAATCCAACAAGCCATTTAAGAGGAGTAGCGCCTACAAGAAATTTAAAATAAAAATGTCAAAGGGCCATAACTCCCGTCAAAAATCAGCGAACTGGAACAAAGCGTGAAATGCACAACTAGACATCTTACTGTAATTCCTGCCAAGTTTCGTCGAAATTCAACAAGGCATTTAGGATGAGTAGCGCCGACAAGAAATTTTAAAGTAAGTGTCAAGTAATTAAAAAGATAATGTTGTTTTTTTTTAAAAAAAACAATAATTCAAATCAATCAATAAAAAAAAAAAAAAAGATGAAAAAATTTAAAAAAAATAAAAAATAATAAAAAAAAACAATTAAAAAAAAAATAAAATAAAAAAAAATGAAATTGAAAAAAAAAAAAAAAAAAAAAAAAATTAAAAAAAAAAAAAAAAAAAAAAGAAATTAAAAAAATGTTACCCCCGGGGCGCGTACAAATTTGACACCAGGGTCACCATTTGAACAAACTTGGTAGAGGACCATAAGCTGATGCTACATGTAATAAATGAGAGCTCTGTGCCATGTGGTTCCAGAGAAGAAGATTTTTTTCAGTTTTTGCCTATACAAGCCTAAGTAAAACTGTGACCCCCAGGGTGGGGCCAAATGTGACCAATGGGTCACCATTTGAACAAACTTGGTAGAAGACCATAAGCTTATAGCAAATGCAAAATATTAAACCTCTGGCTCCTGCAGTTTCAGAGAAGAAGATTTTTTAAGTTTTTCCTATACATGTCTATGTAAAACATGTGACCCTTGGGGCGGGGTCAAATGTGACCCAAGGGTCACAATTTGAACAAAGTTGGTAAAGGACCATAAGCTTATAGCAAGTGCAAAATATTAAACCTCTGGCTCTTGCAGTTCCAGAGAAGAAGATTTGTTTCAGTTTTTCCCTATACAAGCATTTATGTAAAACTGTGACGCCCGGGCCGGAGCCAGATGTGACCCCAGGGTCACCATTTGAACAAAATTGGTAAAGGACCATAAGCTTATAGCAACAGCAAAATATTAAACCTCTGGCTCTTGCAGTTTCAGAGATGAAGATTTTTTCAGTTTTTCCCTATACATGTCTATGTAAAACATGTGACCCTTGGGGCGGGGCCAAATGTGACCCCAGGGTCACCATTTGAACAAACTTGGTAAAGGACCATAAGCTTATAATAAATGTAACATATCAAACCTCTGGCTCTTGTAGTTTCCGAGAAGAAGATTTTTAAAAAAAAAATCCTATATAAGTCTATGAAAAACTGTGACCCTCGGGGCGGGGACAAATTTGACCCTAGGGTCATCATTTGAACAAACTTAGTAGAGGACCTTAAGCTGATGCTACATGTAATAAATGAGAGCTCTGTGCCATGTGGTTCCAGAGAAGAAGATTTTTTTCAGTTTTCCCTATACAAGCCTATGTAAAACTGTGACCCCCGGGATGGGGCCAAATGTGACCCCTGGGTCACCATTTGAACAAACTTGTTAGAGGACCACAAGCTTATAGCAAATGCAAAATATTAAACCTCTGGCTCTTGCAGTTTCAGAGAAGAAATTTTTTTAAGTTTTTCCCTATACATGTCTATGTAAAACATGTGACCCTTGAGGCGGGGCCAAATGTGACCCGAGGGTCACCATTTGAACAAACTTGGTAAAGGACCATAAGCTTATAGTAAATGCAAAATATCAAACCTCTGGCTGTTGTAGTTTCAGAGAAGAAGATTTTTTTAAAAAAAAATCCTATATAAGTCTATGTAAAACTGTGACCCCCGGGGCGGGGATAAATTTGACCCCAGGGTCACCATTTGAACAAACTTAGTAGAGGACCATAGGCTGATGCTACATGTAATACATGAGAGCTCTGTGCCTTGTGGTTTCAGAGAAGAAGATTTTTTAAAGTTTTTTCCTATATGTCTATATGAAAAACATGCAAAACCTCAATATACAAACTTTGGACCCCCGGGGCACGGCCATTTTTGACCCCGGGGACTTAATTTGAACAATCTTGATAGTCTAGGCGTTGGCGATCATTTTAAAAGAAAAACTGTTGAAATCTGTCCAGCGGTTCTGGAGAAGAAGATTTTTTAAGGTTTCGACCATATATGGTAATGGCAGCCATCTTGGATGTAGCGCTGACCTAATTTTAACAAATCTAAAAAGCATTCATCTAAGGATCATCCATGTGAAGTTTGGTCAAAATTAGCCAAGCGGTTTCTGAGGAGAAGTCGTTTGAAGAAAAGTTAACGGACGGACGACGGACGACGGAAGACGGACAACACACCATCCCATAAGCTCTGCTGGCCCTTGGCCAGTAGAGCTAACAAGAGGGCCATGATGGCCCTATATCGCTCACCTGAGTTAATTTGAACCAATAAAAGAGGGCCAGGGCCAAGATGGCCCTAAAGCGATCACCTGAGTACTGGCACATTATCGAACTTCTTCGAAATCTTATGGTCATATACAATCTGTGCAAGTTTGGTTAAGGTTGTTCAAGAAATGTGGGCTCTGTTGTGCATAACAACATTGATATAGACAGTTTAAGACACTCACAAAGTTTTGTAAAGATCAAATATAAAATGAAGGTGCTAGAGAATAACACCTTGGGCAGAGCCAAATGTGACCCCAGGGCTACATGTAATATATGAGAGCTGTGTGCTTTGTGGTTTTAGAGAAGAAGTTTTTTTAAGTTTTTCCCTATACAAGTCTATGTAAAACGTGACCACTGGGGCGGGGTTAAATGTGAACCCAGGGTCACCATTTGAACAAACTTGGTAAAGGAGCATAAGAGTGTAGTAAATGCAAAATATAAAACCTCTGGCTCTTGTAGTTCCAGAGAAGAAGACTTTAATGTGTTTCCTATATAAGTCTATGTAAAACTGTGACCCACAGAGTCGGGTCAAATTTTACCCCTGGGTCATCATTTGAACAAACTTGGTAGAGGACCATAATCTAATAGTAAATGCAAAATATTAAACCTCTGGCTCTTGCAGTTTCAGAGAAGAGTGTTTTTTCCTATATATATAAGTTTATATAAAACTGTGACCCCCGGGGTGCGGCCAAGTTTGACACCTGGGTCACCATTTGAACAAAATTGGTAGCGGACCATGACCTTATAGTAAATGCAAAATATTAAACCTCTGGCTCTTGCAGTTTCCGAGACAATTTTTAAAAAAAAAATCCTATACAAGTCTATGTTAAACTGTGGCCCCCGGGGCGGGGACAAATTTGACCCCAGGGTCACCATTTGAACAAACTAAGTAGAGGACCATAAGCTGATGCTACATGTAATACATGAGAGCTCCGTGCCATGTGGTTCCAGAGAAGAAGATTTTTTTCTGTTTTTCCCTATACGAGCCTATGTAAAACTGTGACCCTCGGGGCGGGGCCAAAAGTGACCCCTGGGTCACCATTTGAACAAACTTGGTAGAGGACCATAAGCTTATAGCAAATGCACAATATTAAACCTCTGGCTCTTGCAGTTTCAGAGAAGAAGATTTTTTAAGTTTTTCCCTATACATGTCTATGTAAAACATGTGACCCTTTGGGCGGCGCCAAATATGACCCGAGGGTCACCATTTGAACAAACTTGGTAAAGGACCATAAGCTTATAGTAAATGCAAAATATCAAACCTCTGGCTCATGTAGTTTCCGAGAAGAAGATTTATAAAAAAAAATCCTATATAAGTCTATGTAAAACTGTGACCCCCGGGGCGGGGACAAATTTTACCCCAGGGTCACCATTTGAACAAACTTAGTAGAGGACCATAATCTGATGCTACAGGTAATACATGAGACCTCTGTGCCTTGTGGTTTCACCGAAGAAGATTTTTTAAAGTTTTTTCCTATATGTCTATATGAAAAACATGCAAAATCTCAATATACAAACTTTGGACCCCCGGGGCATAGCCATTTTTGACCCCGGGGACTCCATTTGAACAAACTTGATAGTCTAGACGTAGGCGATCATTTTAAAAGAAAAACTGTCGAAATCTGTCCAGCGGCTCTTGAGAAGAAGATTTTTTAAGGTTTCAGCCATATATGGTAATGGCGGCCATCTTGGATGTTGCGCTGACCTAATTTTAACAAATCTAAAAAGCATTCATCTAAGGATCATCCACGTGAAGTTTGGTCAAAATTGGCCAAGCTGTTTCTGAGTAGAAGTTATTTGAAGCAAAAGTTAACGACGGACGACGGACGATGGACGACGGACGACAGACGACGGACGGACGACGGACGGACGACGGACGAAGAGTGATCCCAATAGCTCACCTTTGAGCCTTCGGCTCAGGTGAGCTAAAAAGTTTACAGACAGACGGACGACGGACGACGCACCACGGCATAAGCTCTGCTGTTCTCTGATCAGTCGAGCTAAAAATCAAAAACAGAAACTTTTGAAAAATAATTTAAATACTTAAAAGATTTGTAATTAGGTCTGAAAACAAGAAAACTTCTCCATGCTACAGGAAATGAGATTCACAAAGGTGTAATTCCAGCACCCTGATGGAAGGTTCTTGTGACCTCGATATCTCGTTATCTCGTAATCTCGTTATTTTGATTTGAATTACTAAAATGCAAAAAAACAGTTCCACAGATAACAGATTTGCCATTGTGCACCAGGGTCAAAGTACAGTAGCAGCAACCTTGAAGGGACCATTCAAATAAATCATACACAAGCATTTTTTTTGTTTTACTCTCAAGATAGAGCTCCAAGAAAAGGACAGCCCAACATCATATCTATTTCATTTAATTTGAGCAATGTGTCAGTCTGCCTGTTTGACCCAATACAAAACACAAACAGTTAACAATGTGTCATGGTTAGGGGGCAAGTATAAATATTGTATGGCCCTCTCCTATTTAAAATCAGGTTCTGTCAATTTTTGGATAACAAGGAATGTCACAGAAAGTGACAAATGCCCGAAAATGGTTTACTCACATGACCTTTGACCTCCAAGTGTGACCTTGAGGTACCAAACTAATTCATGCACGTGACCCACCTTCTCATTGTGGATATCCCTTCAGGACTTTTAAAGTTATGGCTAAGACATGATTGTTTGGGCAGGAATTGTTTTTGGCCGTAAGGACGAACGGACGGTGCAATTAATAAATGCCCCCTCTCTTCAGGGACATAAAAATATCTCTCTATAACTAACACAAATTCTGACTAACAAAGCTTGATAATATTTTTGAAAAAAAATTAAGAAAACTAAAATAAACAAAGTTTGTAATTAAAGGAACTGAATGCGATCTGAAACAAATATGGGTGTCATTCCAAATATGAATAAAACTATCATAATTTGTTTTAGTTTCAAATTTAATGTGCATATGAATTAAACTACGCCCCGTGATCTGTACAATTTAATTATTATTACCAGACATGACTGTATGGACGGACGGACGGTTGATGCGACTACTATATGTTTCAGGAGCATAATGAAGGACAGCTCTTGCCTTAATTCATTTAAAATGCATGTCAAGTTTCATGGACATCTCTAGGCGTTAATCCGCAATCACAGGATCCAGGTTTTGTGGATGGACAGACAGACATACAGATGGAAAGAAAACATATAGTCCCCATAAAAACATAATTAAAATAGGACAGAAATAAATTCAATCCCTGTTGTAAATTATTTCAAATTGAAATAGCACAATTTTTACCATTTCATAAGATATGCATTTTGTGAAGATTTCTGACCTGCGTCCAGGATATAATATTTGATGGTGAAGAAGAAAGGAACAGAGTTGTACAACCTTTCAACAGTTCAAGTCATATTGATTTGACATGGGGTTGGAGCAACAATGACAATAAGGCCAAATAAAATTATACGTGTTTACTGTAACATTGCTGAAAAAAATAGGGTAGGTCGGTAGGCATTTTATTTTATTTTTTTATTTTATTTTTTGGCAAAGTTAGATTTAAGGTGCCGATGAGTTTTGATGAATGGGAAAATGTGGTATTTTAAAAACTACAATAGATAACAAAATAAAATTGTGTGTTTTATTGTTTCCCAAAAGGCCTGGCAACAACTGTCTCTTTTCCCAATCACTTGCAATTATTGCAAAGGGGTAAAACAGTTTAATTTATTTTTCGCAAGTCCGGAAGAGTGTCAGTTCCAACAGCAGGACAATGAGCACACGAGTCGGACGTGATCGCGTGAACATAATTATTTTTTCATTTTTTTTTTTTTTTTTTAAATTTCAATAATAAGAAGAGGAGTCGGGGATGTTTCAGCGGGTCGGTCGGGTTACAGTAAACTCAGGTAGAATTTTATTTAGCCTAATGGACAAGATGATTACTGTGTCACCTTCTTCATACAAACGCATATTTTCATTGGTGCTTGCTTGAAGAAGAAAAAGTAGAAGAAAAAAAGATAGAAGAAAATATCCTACTTTAAGTTTGACTAACAAAAATGACTGCTCAAGGTCAAAGGAATGTTATTTGGATTAAAAAGCTACATCCTTAACCTGAAATATCTCCATGCATGCCCTTCATGACCAACCAAAACCATGCATTTTCTAGCATCAAATGTTTAATGTTTATAATAAATAACTTTTCACTGTTGACAATGTTTTATTCCAAATTTATCTTCTTCTGTGCTATTCTTTTCTTAGCATTCATATACCACACAATATTGTTTATTGTATCAGTAGCGACATAAACCAATACAATTACAATGGAAATATTTATATACCCCTAGTAACCTTTGGTAACCTACCATCATCATCTTCATCCAGAGGCCCCAAGTTTTCCTCTTTGTGGTTATTGTTGTTGTTGTTGTCCTAAATAAACAGATAAACAACAGTATTACAGGATGCCCTGTATCCTTGGTATTGTGCAGTGATAAACAGCAGTATTACAGGATGCCCGGTATCCTTGGTCTTGTGCAGTGATAAACAGCAGTATTACAGGATGCCCTGTATCCTTGGTCTTGTGCAGTGATAAACACAAGTGGTACAGGATGCCCTGTATCCTTGGTCTTGTGCAGTGATAAACACAAGTGGTACAGGATGCCCTGTATCCTTGGTCTTGTGCAGTGATAAACACAAGTGGTACAGGATGTCCTGGGTCTTGTGCAGTGATAAACACAAGTGGTACAGGATGTCCTTGGTCTTGTGCAGTGATAAACACAAGTGGTACAGGATGCCCTGTATCCTTGGTCTTGTGCAGTGATAAACACAAGTGGTACAGGATGCCCTGTATCCTTGGTCTTGTGCAGTGATAATCACAAGTGGCACAGGATGCCTGTATCCTTGGTCTTGTGCAGTGATAAACACAAGTGGCACAGGATGCCCGGTATCCTTGCTCTTGTGCAGTGATAAACACAAGTGGCAAAGGATGCCCTGTATCCTTGGTCTTGTGCAGTGATAAACACAAGTGGTACAGGATGCCCTGTATCCTTGGTCTTGTGCAGTGATAATCACAAGTCACACAGGATGCCCTGTATCCTTGGTCTAGTGCAGTGATAAACACAAGTGGCACAGGATGCCCGGTATCCTTGGTCTTGTGCAGTGATAAACACAAGTGGCACAGGATGCCCGGTATCCTTGGTCTTGTGCAGTGATAAACACAAGTGGTACAGGATGCCCTGTATCCTTGGTCTTGTGCAGTGATAAACACAAGTAGTACAGGATGCCCGGTATCCTTGGTATTGTGCAGTGATAAACACAAGTGGTACAGGATGCCCTGTATCCTTGGTCTTGTGCAGTGATAAACACAAGTAGTACAGGATGCCCGGTATCCTTGGTCTTGTACAGTGATAAACACAAGTAGTACAGGATGCCCTGTATCCTTGGTCTTGTACAGCGTACATATTACAATAAACAAAATGAAGTTTTTCACTAAAACATAATTAACACTTTTTTGTTTAATAAATTGCATAGAAACTCACTAAAGCTTGTACCTGCAACTATTTACCAAACCGGTTTCACCTGGAAACCGATCTGAAAACTGTAAACATCACATTTTACAAATAAATTAGAAAATATATTTAAATGTGAAGTTTATACAAATTTAGTTATTTACCCCCATGGGTTTGACCATCTGCTGCATTTTTAATGTGTCATCAACCGGACGCTGCGGTTGTATTTGACCATCTACTGCTTCCGGTGCATTGGGCCGAAATAAAAGATTGTTTTCATCGCCTTTCATCGCTGGTTCCTGAACCTGATGTAATATAATAAAGCGTGGAGTCAATCTGTCTGTTGTCTACTGTGCTATTCACCTCCTCATGAGCATGAATTCATATAATGTGCTAAAAATATTTAAAACTAATTTAGGCCAAAACAAAAACTTTTTTGTTTCCTGTAACTGGCTGAAAAACAAATTGGATAGGTAGGTATCTGTTTCTGTTCCTGTTTGCTTCTCATAATTTATTTAATCAAGAACACAAGCTTTCAGAACAGATCATGATTCACTACCCAGAACACAAAATGGTCAGTTGGTTGGGAAAACAATTTTTTTTGTTTGGGCCTTAAATATTCCAATGAAGCTTTGCACAGATAAGAAATAATAAATTATCTAAGAAATTCAGTTGTTACAAGAGGTCAATGACCTTGAAGCTCTACTGATAGGGTTTTGATAGCTAGATCAGCATCCCTGTGAAGTTTCATGAAAATCTGTCAAGTAATTTCAGATGAGTAGTGACTACAAGTTTTTACTATATAACTCTAGGTAAACAGAGATGGCCACCAGCAACCATGTTTAATGTCGAATCAGAATGATGTTCCACAAGGACCAACATTACGCTGATCATTTTAAAAAAGTCCCATATCAATCACTTATTTTTTCAAGAAGTAGTCGCTACAATTTCTTTTTTTAAATCTATTTTTAGCTGTGACGGGCATTTTTAATTTCTGGCCGACCTGAAATTTTGCTAGGATCAACTAGATATCAAGAGCAATATTCCAGTGAAGTTTCATGAAATTCTGTCAAGTAGTTTCAGGAGTAGTTGCTACACGTTTTTACTATAAACGTTTTTACTATGTTTTTACTATAACTTTACTTTGCCATGTTTATCGTTGAATTTTGCTAGGATCAACTAGACATCAAGAGCAACATTCCTTGAAGTTTCATGAAAAACTGTTACGTAGTTTTAGCGTAGATGCTACAAGTTTTTATTATATAACTGTATGTCAACAATGTTTAATGCTGAATCAAAATAATTTTCAACAAGTTTCAACACCATGGCATGCTGATCATTTTAGAATGGGTCCCATATCAATATCACTTGTAGTTTTTAAGAAGTAGTCACTACAAACTTGGTTTTTAAATATCAGTCTTTAGCCGTGGCAGCCATCTTGAATTTGCGGCCGACCTGGATCAACTAGCCATTAAGAGCAACATTCCTGTGAAATTCATGAAAATATGTCACATAGTTTCAGAGGAGTAGTGACCACAAAAGAAATTTACAAACGGACAGACAGATGGACGACGCACCACAGCAAAAGCTCTGCTGATCTTTGATCAGTCGAGCTGATAATTAAAATGCATTTTGGACAGATGCAAGCGCAAAATAGAATGCCGTCAGAAACTAAACAAAAAATCTCTACAAGCAATCATGCCACAACAGTAAAACCCCTAAAATAAACTCCTTATTTTTTAAATATTTACAGAATCAAAGCTTGCAGGCTTTCGTTTTTTAGAACATTCACAGAAAAGACTTGTTTCCAACTTACTTGTAAATTGACAGGTCCCTGGTTTTCTATTCTGTTGTCATGTGGTGACTCACCAGCTCCAACATCAGTGTCATCATCACCTTTGTTCTGGTTCCCATGGAGAATGTTACCATGGATACCAGTATCATCTCCGCCCATGTTCGGTAACCCAATCTGGTGCTGTTGACCTAAATCATGGCCATCCTTTAAAACAAGTGCGATAGTTTTTTTTCAGTCAGGAAATAATTTTAACAGGTGTGATTTGATTCACTGATTTGTCAATTTCAATTGCATTGTAGTTTTACATTCCACCAACCCTTACTAGGTGATTTACACTTTTCCCAGATATACTTTTTGTAGCATGACACATGTATGTGCAAGTTTACCACGCAAGTTCAGTATTTTCCTAGTTACCTCAATGGTTGTTAGTCTGGTGGTTTCAGCCTCAAATATATTGTAGCATTTCTAATCTTCAATCTAACATAGTTTATTAAAATACTCAATGTTGATTGGTTATTGGGGTGGTCTGAAAAAGGCTATATAAACCTCTGACGTCATGTACGTCAACTGTTAAGACCTCATTTTAAACACATGAAAACACGTTAACCATTGAGACGTCATTTTAAACGTCAGTTGCAAAACAACAACGCAATGAAATGCGTTAATCTAAGCGAGGATATGTTCCAACAATACATTTAAATAGGATGAAGCTGTATATTCTTCTCATTTGATGTTGAGATAAAATAAAATGTAAGTTGTGAGAATTTGTATTTTGTGCAATCTCTCTATAAAATGTGCTTCATGATATATAAAACTCCATGTTAGATAAGAAATAAAATATTTCCAGCTGGTTTATATTGTGCGAGATCAATTTTTGTTTGGGACTTGAAACACATCGAAACTGCAGGCCTATGGCCCTTGGTATGGATGATCTTCTAGTCCCACCAGTTATTGATCTGGGACAATATAAACCCGCTGGAAATATTTTATTTCTTAAACAAAAGTGTCGCCAACAGGAGCAATATATGTCTGTTTGCTAAGGTTTATTTTAACTGGAAGGGTGTTCCAAGGCCTGCCGTGTGATTATTTCAGCAAGTGTAGTCGAACTATAAAGTTTGAAGACAGGGGGTGCAATCCTTCATGAGTTACGGAGCAGTTTCTTTTGTTTTTTGCATTGGATAAGTGATAAGGAAAAACTGTGTAAAGTTTCATGACCACAAGTCAATATTTTGACAAGTTATGAGCTAGGTTAAGTTGCTGGTTACAGTTTTATGAAAGTTTTACGAAAAGGGGGCATAACTATGCTAAAATGAAAGTCAGAGTTATTTTATCGTGGATAACAATATGCTGTGTAATATGAATACGTGTGTGAAGTTTCATGAACAAAGGTCAAATACTACTAAAGTTATGGCCAGTTAATGAGCCTGGTTAGTTTTATGAAAGTGGGCATACCTCTGTCAAAATGAGTCAAAGTTATTGGACATGTGTAACAACATTACTTGGGTTAAGATGAAAATGTGTGCGTGAAGTTGAATGAGCATATATCAAATACTTTTCAAGTTATGGCCAAGGTTAGGTTGCAGGTTAAAGTTTGACGGACGACGATGGACGATGACAAAAAGCATTTCCTAGTGACCTTGACCTTTGACCTACTGACAAACAAATTGAAAGGTGTTGTTTAAATAAAGAGCACAATCCAATGTTTTTGACTTTTGTTTGCATATAACTTACATTTAAGTTCAATTACTACATAGAGGATATTTGTTGTTTTGTCGTAAATAACATATTTTATTTCATCGAGAAGTGAGAAAACTTTATATTTTCACGAATGCGAAGCTTGAGTGAAAATATAAAAGTTTTCTCACTTCGAGATGAAACAAAATATGTTATTCACGACAAAACAACAAATTTTCTTTTTATTTTATGATTCTACAAACAATTATTTAAGCAATTTCAGTAACTACACCGTTTTACACACGCATCTTTCCTAGTCACGATGACGTAACGAAACGTTACATGACGTCAACTTTTCTGAAACCATTAATATAAAACGTCACAGAAAGAAAGTAATTAAATAAACATTAGCAGTACAGTAGGAATATCTTGTGATCCGTGTTAATGTTCATGCATTTGTGTTGGTTGTACATTAAAAAAGTAGTCCCGGCAGCTACTGTGGAAATAAAACTCTATATTCCAGTGTGGAATGACACTTTTATTTCACTGATAAAACACAGTATTTCATTGATTATCATAAAATAAATATTCATACCACATCATTACACTGCCTAAATAATAGTAAATCTATCGTGACTAAATGTTAGAGGTATAATATAAAGGAGGTAAAGTATTAAGTAACAGATTATCAGTTAGCTAGGGAGCAACCATGTGTTATTAGTAGTTTTCTCCAACTCTCTCCAAATTTATGGAGAGTATTCTTTTAAGGGCACTCTCGACTTTATAATCCATTCGGCTGGGGATTATAAAATAAATGGCGTACAAAACGCATTAAAAAATCGTCATTAAGTATTGAGAACCATATACACGCATACACACTTCGAGTGCACCCAATCATACTCGATAGCTGGATAGCTTCCTCACATAAAGATTCCTAGGCCCCCAGCTATAATGAATATATACTGAAAGGAAAAAGAAACGCATAATCCAACAAGAGCTGTCAGAGGACAGCGCAATTCGACTATTCGAAATTTCAGAGAACAAGAAATGATACACCCAGATACCAACAGAAAAACAAGAGGCCCAAGAGGGCCTGTGGACGCTCTACTGGCTAATATGGCTCTTATAACATCAATGAAGCGAGTGACTATCATCTTAAAGAGGCAGAATATAGCATTTTTAACTAAATCAAGAGCCATAACTCCGCCGTTACTGGTCCGATCTGGCTGGTTTTCGAACTTGGCCCGTAGAGATAATAAAAAAAAAATAAAAAAAATAAAAACTTTACCGAGCTGTTATTGACATTAACAATCTGGTAAAGTTTGGTAAAGATGGAATGAAAAAAAATATGGCGTCTAGAGTGTACACAAGGTTTTTCAAGTATTTGACCTAGTTATCTGGTTTTTGACCCCATGGGACCCATTTTCGAACTTGACCAAAATATAATTAAGACAACATTTCGACAAAGTTTCATCAAGATCGGGTCAGAAATATGGCCTCTAGAGTGTACACAAGGTTTTTCAAGTATTTGACCTAGTGACCTAGTTGTTGACCCTGTGTGACCCATTTTCAAACTTTAGCAAGCTATAATTGAGACAAATATTCTGACAAAATTGCATCAAGATCGGGTCAAAAATATGGCCTCTAGAGTGTACACACAGTTTTTCCAAAGTTTGACCTAGTGACCTAGTTTTTAACCCCATGTGACCCATTTTCAAACTTGACCAAGATATAATTAAGACAAACATTCTGACAAAGTTGCATCAAGCTCGGGTCAAAAACATGGCCTCTAGAGTGTACACAAGGTTTTTCCAATATTTGACCTAGTGACCTAGTTTTTAACTTCATGTGACCCATTTCCGAACTTGATCAAGATATAATTAAGATAAACAATTTGACAAAGTTTCATCAAGATTGGGTAACAAATATGACCTCTAGAGTGTACACAAGTTTTTTCAAGTATTTGACCTAGTGACCTAGTTTTTGACCCCACATGACCCATTTTTGAACTTGACCGAGATTTCATTGAGACAAGCATTCTGACAAAGTTTCATGATGATTGCATCAGAAATGTGGCCTCTAGAGTGTACACAAGCAAAAGTTAACGGACGACGGACGACGGATGGACGACGGACAACACACCATCCCATAAGCTCTGCTGGCCCTTGGCCAGTAGAGCTAAAAAAAGTGAAATCAAAGGGGTGAGCTGGATGTCAAGAAGGAAAACATTGGAATTTTTATTAAATCAAGGGCCACAATTTTTCTGTGATGACACGGAGGTAATTTCATAATGACCCTTTCAAAAGATACATAATGCAAATTTTATCAGTTTGAAGAAAATATGTTAAAAGTATATGTAAATGCATTTGACCTTTGACCCCATCATGACCTTGAACTTTCATCCAATGATCTTGAACTCAATAGATACGCTCGTCCCTTTTATAATAAAGTATGTAAGTTTGATGATGATTGGATAAAAAATGTTGAAGTTATTTACATGTTAAGAAATGTGAACGTAAACATTAACCTGATGATCAACACATAAATGCAATTTGTGACCATGAAGTTTGACCTATAGACCCCATAAGATCCATCGAACAGACAAGGTAAAAATATCAAAGTTTGACCAAGGAGCTAGGTCCACAAAAGTGGGGACGAAGCCTAGGGTCTCCACTGGTGGATGATTGTATCCGTCTGTTAATGTCGAGTAAGTGTATATATGGTTTTAGGGTAGGGATCTCAACGGTTTACAAGTTATGACCCAGGGGCTATGTCACCAGGGGTGGGGAAGGAGTCTGGGGTCTATGCTGGTTGGATGATTGTATCAGTCTCTTTATGCCCATTAAGTGTATATATGGTTATAGGGTAGGGATCTTCACGGTTTCCAAATTATGACCCAGAGGTTATGTCCCAAGGGGTGGGGAAGGATTCTGGGTCTATGCTGGTTGGGTGGTTGTATCTGCCTGTTAATGCCCAGTAAGTGTAAATATGGTTATAGGGTGGGGATCTCAATGGTTTCCAAGTTATGACCGAGGGGCTATGTCCCCAGGAGTGGGGAAGGAGACTGGAGTCTATGCTGGTTGGGTGGTTATATCAGTCTGTTCATGCCCAATTAGTGTAAATATGGTAACAGGGTGGGTATCTCAATGGTTTCTAAGTTATCACCGAGGGGCTATGTCCCGATGGGTAGGAAGGCAACAAAGTGTCTATGCTGGTTGGATGGTTGCATCTGTCTGTTCATGTCCAGTAAGTGTATGTGGTTATAGGGTGGGGATCTCAACAGTTATTAAGTTATGACTCAGGGGTGCCACCCACACCATCATGTTTCACCTCTTGTGACCCCCCGGGGCGAGTCCAATTCCGACCCCATGGTCACCATTTGAGCAAACATGGTAGAGGACAGGACTACTAGATGATGCTACATACAAAACATCTAAGCTGCAGCCCCTTTTGTTTTGGAGAAGATTTTGAAGTGTTTTTCCTATATGCTTCTATGTAAAAATGACATTTTTTACCAATTCAGGGGCTCTAATTTTGTCAAAAGGAATGGAAGAGTTATGGGTAATGTTTGATAATGTACAGAATTTGATGTGAAACATTAGTTTAAATTTTTAATGCAATAACTTCAGTAGTTTTGAAGTTATAAATCTATTGCACACAAACTTTAAGGTAAAGACAAGACAATCAAAGGACCATAACTTTGTCCAAATGCAAGGAAGAGTTATGGGGATTGTTGGATAAGGTGCAGAAGTTGATGGGAAACATTAGTATAAAGTTTAGCTTCAGTAGTATTGAAGTTATAAATCTACTGCACAAAAACTTTAAGGTGAAGCTGGGGACGCCGACGCCGTGGTGAGTAGGATAGCTCTCACTATTCTTCGAATAGTCGAGCTAAAAATTGCCTCTACTACACTATTATACACACCTAATTCCACGTAATATTCCACATATATCTCAATGTGTTTTGTACAAACAGGGGCTACAACTAATTGCAGGAGGGACAACTCTGTCGTGTAGTAGACCTTTTAATCAAAGTATACTTTGTAACACGAAATTCATAAATGGTGATGTTTCGCTTGAAAAAGTCAAGCCATTTCAGTACTGTGCTTAATGTTAAAGAAATTGCAACGTTTAAAGCCTAAGTTTGCTCACCTGCTGGAGCTAAATGCGCATTCTGTCGATAATGAAACTTTAAATGGGTAACCCTTGGTGTGTTTGGTGCTGTTTAAACCATCTTTCCGAAAGGACAGGCCTAATGTCGCTCTGTACCATTCGATTAGCATATTGAACTTACAATATAGCGGAAATACCCATTAGGCATTTCTTTTTCCTTTCAGTATATATAAGCGGAAGAAGAAATACGCTATGTTTTATGGTAACGACTAAGAGCAAACATTTTACATTAATTTGTTTTAAGAATACGCATTAGTAAATGTAAAATCGCAATATAATTTTTTTCATGCGTACAATACGCATTGTGATGAAAGCTTATCTGGAGCAGTGATTATATATAAACTATTAACCAAAAGGGGTTACATGTAAGTGAGTATTTTATCTCACTCTCCGAAGTAAGCCATATATTTATTTGATTCCGTATTCATGCCTGTTCTAGATCAGTAAATGGACTTCATTCCAGAAATCCAGAACAAGTGGTCAGTCTATACTCTCGATTTCCATATTACAATATGTGCAAATACTTGAAATGACAAGTTGGCATTTATATAAAAATGTGTTGCAATATTTCTATATATAAAGTTATATTAAAACATCTATCAAATATTACTACATGTGAATATGTTTCTATAAATGTATCTCCAATTCATAGTATTATGTATCAGACCATATATTCTCCCACTAATCTCCCACTAATCTGTGATTCCGATTAATCTTTTAAACTTCTAACTTTTTTGAGATATCTATCAACTGATTGTCAAGGCTTTTTCTTAATACATTCGAATAAAAAATGTTGGTTAACTCTGTAAAAGTTTTCAATAGCACTTGTATAAAATAGTAAGATTTTAGTTATATAAAAGCTACAGTGTGGAAAACACTTTTCACGATGGATTCATTGTGACCTAAACCGTTGACCTACTATAAGGCTACTAACCCCCAAAATCAATAGGAGTCATGGTTTTCAAGAGCTATGTATGTTTCATAAGTATGGATGTTATATTTAGAGTTATGTTGCTGTTTCATACAAGGTCATAGTGATCTTGACCTTTGACCTAGTGACCTAAAAATCTATAGTCTTACCAATAGCAATGTACCCATAAAATTTCATGCGGGTTGGTGTTACACTTTTGAGGTTATCGCACAGAATGCATGTCCCTACGAGATCATGGCAACATTGACCTTTGACTTACTGACTCCCACAACAATAGGGTCCTCTCACCAAGGGCAATGTACACGTGAAGTTTAATGAGGATGGAATTGAAATGAATTGGGGTTTTAAGGCGCACCAACACATGAACAGGTTATATGGCGCCTAACAGGCATGAACATGCCAGGTTCATCTTCCATGTACATCGAGATAAAATATGGAAAATGGGCCTAAAACCTTCTCACCCTGAACTGCAGAGTTGCTGCATATTCTATCGTAGAAACTCCATTTACGCTGGAGCCACGTTATTGTTTTTCTGCCACTGCTCTTTTAATGCGAGCGAGATAGCACCTGAAACAATGCAGGGATCATGATGAAGACCTTTAATGAACATGAACAAAAAATGATAAAATGAACATGAATTTGGGGGGATTCTACCCCTCTGCCTACCCCTCCAAAGGGATCTACAGTGGCCCTATTCTTTGCCCCATGACCAAACGGGGGCACCCGGGGCTCATGAGGAAGTTAAGCTTTTGTTTATTGACGTACGAACAATCCTATAACATAACATGCCCCATTTTTCAAACAAGCATTATAAAAAAAGACTACATTAATTTAGAGTCTGATTTATGGCCAATCAAGCGGCACATATCTGAAGAAAAAACTACATCCCAAGTTCGGTATAATAAAATTTCAAATCTTGGATGACTAAACCATTTAGCTATTAAACCACTGAGCTATGACGCCACCTCAGAGGTTGAGTATGACAGTTTTAACATTCTGCAATATTCTAAAACTTCGAAAAAGTAAAGATATATCCAAATATATTTGACACAATATGTACATGTATCAGAGAATCTTATACCTGTCTCAGCATGTTTTGAGCACGCTTCTCGTGACCTAGATCACGGGAAATGTCGTGATCTTTATCCCGTGGAGGCACTATTTGGTGTTGTTTTTGCTGCTGTTCTAATATGTCTGCATCCACGGGTTTGTGTTTGTCTTGTAAACTCTTTAATATTTCGTTGGCAATGTCCATTCCCTGATCATGAAAATATCCATTATAAACAAGGAGGGGAGGTTTTTAAAATAACATAAACTAGCTTCTGGGAAGGTAATAAATCCAGGACATAAATACTAGAATGACGTCACATAATGTCAGGAAGCATACCTTCAAGGGACACACGGCAATCTTGATTTTAGAGTTTTTGATTTAATAAATAAATGAAAGTGTTCAGGACAAATTACAAACTATTTACACGAGTGGGATGGGTTATTTCTCGTTAAAAAAACAGGTATAACATAACAATAATGACGTCATGTTAAAGGGACACATGGCAATCTTGTGTTTTATTCAAGCATTAAAAGTAGCACCTCGATTTAATAATTCTGCCTTATCTTGACCTTAAAAATTCTTGCATATAATTAAATAAACAATTGAGATTTCAATTTTTTCAATATTCATCCAAAGTTTTAAATATATTATTGGTGCAATATTATCAAAAGACAAATTGCCTGGAACTATTCCAGTAATTAATATTAATGATTGCAAATATGCACGTTATGGATGTTATGGATGTTATGGATGTTATGGACGTTATGCTGAAAACTAACGGGATGCTGTGAGTTATAAAAGATCAAGATTGCCGTGTGTCCCCTGAAGGTATGCTTCCTGACATTATGTGACGTCACGAGTTGTGTGATACACCGTATTTCCCACAATTGTAGCGCCCGGGCGCTATGCAAAATGGCAAGGGAGTGCTCTTATAAAATGTAAGGAACTGAATTAACTGATCTTTTAGTGGATAGGGGCTGTGGGGGATTTTTGGATACAAAAGATCGGAAATGTATTGAATTTTGAAGATCTTTCATTCACTTATTGATTTTTTTCAATATTAATTTTTTGATGCAAAGATGGAAAATCATGAAAATGTATTGTATTTTGAAGATCATTTGAAGTGTTTTCTTTAAAAAAGGGAGTGTGGGGAGGGAGAGATGCTACTATTAGGGGAAATACAGTATACAGAATAATCAACACGGTTAGTGAGCTATGGAAACTATGTCATACAAGTTCAGAGAACAACTGCAATGTGTTTGACCTATTTTCCATATCTCTCTAACCATGCTGATTATTCTATTTTTTTTAAAAACCTAACAGTGATTTATATGGACACTTAACTAATGTACCCCACACCAAGTAAGTTCCCGTTGCGGTAACCGTCGCGTATGAATATGCAACTTTGATTTGAAGTTGGTCATATTTGCAATTGACAAAAAATGTGGTGGTGTGTATTCGCATGAGTTTTGGATTTAATAAATAAATGAAAGTGTTCAGACAAATTACAAACTATTTATTCGAGTGGGGTGTGTTATTTTTTGTTTTCATTGGACTGAACAACAAAACACCCAACAGAAACAGTTCGCTTAAATAAGTCATATGTCACCTCCCAAATCTGAAAAAAGAGGCAAGACCACTTTATATTTTTTGGAAAAGTTCCTGTATGTTAGTTTGTACTTTATATGACAATGTTATGTTTTTTGTTAAGAAACTACATCAATCTACAGTCCACTCTCAGTAACTCAAACTCGCTTACTTCGAATTTCCGTTTAAGCCGAACTTTTGTCACGGTCCCAATTTTATTCCTTCTATTTTTATGCAATTTGACTTCTTTTAAGTAAAATTTCGACAAGTCGAATTATTGGCTAATTCGAACTATATTTCTGGTCCCAAACAGGAATCTATACAGTAATTTACACTCCCTAATTCGAAGTTCAATTGAAGTGGCGAATGCATGTTTGATCAAACACAAGCCGCATTGAAGTTGATTGTGAAGCAAACAAAAGGTGATAATTGCCTAGGTGATTTGACCTGGGACACAAATAATTAAACCATTGTGACATGTTTGTTAATCTATGTTCTTGTCTCTGATTTTCATGGTAAATTAAGGCTTGTTATCGAGGAAGTTTGTTTGCGATAATTGAAAACAAAGGCCATCACGTGGGTTAAAACAATTATAAGAATTATACTAATTTGATATGGACGAAACGTATAATTTGTGAAAATATTGTGTCCTTGTATACATGTCTTTCTATGTTTTTAATAAAATATGAAATCATATTTTGCTGATCGATTGAATTACTAAAACTTTTCTTATACTGCTTTAACATGCTATGCCCGAATATACATACTGACAAAACCAAAGTAGCATGCTGCAAAACAGGTCTCAAATTTGAGCGTGGTAATAGCAATCAGTAATTAATGTAACTGCATTTTCCCATTTGATTTGAATGAAATTATAACAGTAAAGAAACATATTCATAAAAGTATATGAAGAAGAAAACATGTATTTCATTAAAAGTCGGCTAATATATATGTATTCTATTTTAATTCTAACTTCGGATAACTCAAACTTTTCTCCCGGTCCCTTGAAATTCGAGATACTGAGTGTGGACTGTATATTCAGTTGAAATCTACCAGTGTGAAGACACAATGCCTAGTGCAGTTCTTTCAAGCATTTTTTTGTTTTGTATGGAATTGGCAAATTTGCTATGTACAATGGTTATTCATTACATCTTGCAACTTTTATCAATATCGAATCTGTGGTTTTCCCTAGACCAGTTTTGATAAGAGCTTGTTGTGGTTGTGCAAGTCATCATAACGAAGACTTCATTGCAAAAGATTATAGCTTGCATCAAAAGAGGATGAAGTTTTGGCTAGCAATCTTATTTCTGCCTTGTCATATCGAAATGGAAACATAATATTGGAAAAGAAAGTGTCTTTATTAGTTCCTAGTGAGAAAGTAGTCCTGGTAAAGTAGTTCCTATAAAATGGAAAGTAGTCCCAGTGGTACGAAAATAGTCTGGCAAAGTAGTCCCGGCAAAGTGATATTGTCACTGTTGTGATCATATAGAAATGTTATCACTAACAATGACGATATTATTTCAGCCTGATATGAAAATTAACTGACTGATAAATCCATATAAATCAATGTTAGGTATATAACAAAAATATTATTCATACATTTATGCAAATTTATTATCATCTTGACATATACAAAGGGTCTGACACGAGTGCCAATTGATTTTTGAATTAATCTCGTAGGCAAAAATGATACAATACGAAAAACAAGAGGCCCAAGAGGGCCTGTAGATGCTCTACTGTGTAAAGATGTCATATTTAGCCTTTTCCTATATAAACTTTGGGGCGCCACGGCGGCCATTTTGATTATTGCAAGAAAACAAAAAACACAAACTCAACAGATACCAACCATTGTGATAAAGTTTCAACAAAATCCTTCAGAAGGTTTCAGAGAAGATTTCATATTTAACCTTTTCCTATATAACTCTATGTAAACCTTGGGTCACCATGGCAACCATTTTGATTATTCGATGATAACGAAAAACACAAATTTGATAGAGGCCAACCCAAGGAACATGTACATGATATTTCACTGGAATGGATTAAGTGGTTTCGGAGGAGATGTGGCTTGAAATCTCTTTAAATTTGACCTAATTTTAGCCATGGTGGCCATTTTGGATGACCGACTGCTGCGAAAAACATAATTCTGAGGAGAACTATCCCAAAGATCATTGTGATTAAGTTTCATCAAAATCCTTCAACCGGTTTCAGAGAAGATGTCATTTTTAGCCTTTTCCTATATAACGAAAAACACAAACTTGATAGAGGCCAAGCCAAGGAACATGTTTATGATATTTCACAAGAATGGAATAAGTGGTTTCGGAGGAGATGTTTAAAATTTCCCTAAATTTGACCTAATTTTAGCCAAGGTGGCCATCATGGATGACTGGCGGCCGCGAAAAACACAAATCTGATGGGGACTATCCTTA
This sequence comes from Cyrtodaria siliqua, assembly GCA_037043455.1. NCBI lineage: Eukaryota > Metazoa > Mollusca > Bivalvia > Adapedonta > Hiatellidae > Cyrtodaria > Cyrtodaria siliqua. The sequence continues at coordinate 76,519 of JAWPHD010009630.1, read as the reverse complement.
AGATCATTGTAATGAAGTTTCATCAAAATCCTTCAAGCGGTTTCAAAAAGGATGTCATATTTAGCCTTTTCCTATAATATAACTCTATGTAAACTTTGAGTCGCCGTGGCGGCCATTTTGATTATTCGACAAAAACACAAACTTGATAGAGGCCAACCCAAGCAACATATTTATGGTATTTCACAATAATGGAATAAGAGGTTTCGGAGGAGATGTCATTTGAAATTTCCTTACATTTGACCTAGTTTTAGCCATGGCGGCCATCTTGGATGACTGGCAGCCATGAAAAACACAAATCTGAGAGGGGCCCTCCCAAGTAACATTGTGATGAAGTTTCATCAAAATCCTTCAAGCGGTTTCAGAGGAGATGTCGATTTTATAAAATTGCTAACAGACAGACAGACGAAAAATGATCGCATAAGCTTGTCTGGCCTTTGGCCAGTAGAGCTTATGATGTGAAATGCAAGATGTTCGCCAAGCTGTCACACCTTATTTGCCAACTTGTTTAATAATTCAATAATGAATAAGCCTCATGTACGATCCCCTACATATATACTGTTCATATAGCTTATGTTTGTGTTTATATGCCATACCGACTTCAAATAAATTTTGTGTCTGTATCTGTACACTTCATTACAGCACCAAATGTGCCAATATAGGCATTTGCTTGTGTTTGAATGTATTTTTGTGCCATGTTATAAGGTTAAAAAAGAAATATTAAAATGTATTCACTACAGGAGGAGAGAGATGACTAAATAGTTCAGCTACATACTAAACGAAAAAGATTTAGCTATTTCAGTCTAGACAAACAGAAAACGCCAACCACTAAATGAACTGATGGCCAGACATACAGGGTAATAAAGGGGCACACAGCAATCTTAGGTCTTAAACAAGCGTGTGGTATTACACGTGTTTTCACATTTAATAATTTCTAAACAAATTCAAAACTTATCACTCATAAACAAGCGTGTGGTATTACACGTGTTTTCACATTTAATAATTTCTAAACAAATTCAAAACTTATCACTAATATTTGAGTGGCATTAACTTTTCATTAAATCCGACTAAAAGAAGTAAACAAAGAGAAATGCATAAATTCTGGTTTTAAATTTCCACTGATATTTCAATAGTATCTAGCAGCTTTAAAGTAGAACTGACATAAATAAAGGTGCTAGTGCCAATGTTCAATAAATACCTCAAGATTGCCATGTGCATGTTTAAAGTCAGCAAAATTATAACCATAGAAAAAGTGTATAAAAAGAACCATTTTCTTCATTGTCACTCAGAAGTGGGTTGACAATGCGAATGTAATCTGTCATAGTTTGTATATTACCTCATCATTTATTGGTTTCACATTTTGCTGATTGAATAAGTTCCCTTGTTGTTGCTGAGGTATATTCTGAAAAGATAATTGTGAATGACCTAATGACATATTTTATCACTTGATAACTTGCGGGGTTGGTTGGAGTGTAATTAAGCCACAATATCACTAGTGTAATACATATGCAAATGAAGGCTGGGTCCATGCTAGGACTTTTCCATTCAGCTCAGTGCAAATGGAATTGTGTCTTCGATTTCCAAAACTGGGTAATTCCAATTGCTCGCTGTCTATTTAATATTGAATTTATTAAACACTTCTTTTATTAATATATAACCTTTGGTGCGCCGTAAAAACCCCAATTCAATTAATTCAATATTAAACAGCCATGAATGTAAGATCCTATTTATCTACTATTCTATTCTGCATTGTTGGAACAGGAGATATTAATACAAAACTCAGTAGTTCAGTACAAAACTCAGTATTGCAGTATACAACTCAGTATTGCAGTTCACAACTCAGTATTTCAATACAAAACTTAGTAGTTCAGTACAAATCTCAGTAGTTCAGTACACAACTCAGTATTGCAGTATACAACTCAGTATTGCAGTTCACAACTCAGTATTTCAATACAAAACTTAGTAGTTCAGTACAAAACTCAGTAGTTCAGTACAAAACTCAGTAGTTCTGTACAAAACTCAGTATTGCAGTAAACAACTCAGTATTGCAGTTCACAACCCAATAGTTCAGTACAAAACTCAGTACTGCAGTATACAACTCAGTATTTCAATACAAAACTCAGTATTTCAATATAAAACTCAGTAGTTCAGTACAAAACTCAGTAGTTCAGTACACAACTCAGAGGTTCAGTACAAAACTCAGTATTGCAATATACAACTCAGTATTGCAGTTCACAACTCAGTATTTCAATACAAAACTTAGTAGTTCAGTACAAAACTCAGTAGTTCAGTACAAAACTCAGTAGTTCAGCACACAACTCAGTATTGCAGTACACAACTCAGTAGTTCAGTACACAACTCAGTATTGCAGTACAAAACTCAGTAGTTCAGTACAAAAAACTCAGTACTGCAGTACACAACTCAGTATTTCAATACAAAACTCAGTATTTCAGTACAAAACTCAGTAGTTCAGTACAAAAACTCAGTAGTTCAGTACAAAGTTCAGAGACCAGCCGGTTTCAAAGGCAGTGTATGTATTTATGCATGGGGTCTAATGTTGCTTCCATTCATAGTGTAACTGTCACCGAACCAACCGGATCTAGAACTACACAACACACAAGACACAAGACATGATACCCCACCCAGTCACATTATACTGACATTGGACCGACCACTCCTAAAACTACACAACACACAACACATGATACCCCACCCTGTCACATTATACTGACATTGGATAGACCATTCCTAGAACTACACAACACACAACACACAAGACATGATACCCCACCCAGTCACATTATACTGACATTGGACCAACCACTCCTAAAACTACCTATATATGCTGAGCATCCAGCAAGGGAGCTACTAGTGCCATTCATATTAAGTATTTGGTATGGTTCAGCCAGGGATTGAACCCATGACCTCTTGCATGCGAGTTGTGGACTAAATTCACTAATGATGTATATCATCCAATCTTTACAGCTCAATATTACAAAGATGCATTTTGAACACTATTTTAAATATGCCGACATCTTAAAGACTTACTATCCATATATAATTGTAAGTCTTTTTTTACGCTTTTTCTTGCTTTATACAGTGACAAACCATTTTTGAAAGCTATAATCAATAAAAGCAATTTGATTATATTTGATCATCTGGACAACACGATTAAAACACGGTCATATTTTTCTTTTCACTCACCTGATTTCCATCATGTAACATGTATCCCTGTTGACCTAACCCCTGCTGGCCCACTAGCTGGTTAAATCCCCCTTGCTGGACCCCCTGTAATAAATTTTGTTGTCCTACTGGCTGCTGTTGTTGTATAAGATTACCACCTTGCTGTGGGACCAGTAAATTTTGGTTCTGCTGATGCTGCTGCTGCTGCTGCTGCTGCTGTTGTTGCTGCTGCAATTGTTCCTGCTGAGCTTGAGCTTGCTGGACTATATTCTGTAAAGGAATTGAATTGTTATTCAACGACTCGTCAGCACATTATTTAGAGTCACTTCCAGAGAGAGAATGAATTCCTTAAACACGCCTGGAAAACATGGGACTGTCGTGGAAGCAGCGATTCTCCCAAGGTCACAAACACAGAGTGTGGTGGTCATGTCTCGAACTAACAACCTTTAGCTTCTGAGGCCAGAATGTTAAAGTTCTCCGGCCATGTTTTGTTTCATGAACATGTTTATGTTTATTTAAATCGAAATCAATACACAACAATAGATATTTACAATTCACACATTGCAATATCTGCGAAAAGCGAGAATAAGATTTTATTTGATGTAGAAAACTTTGAACAGGTAAATTAATCCACAGGTAAATATATTTATCAATTATCTGGCAATAGTTGTGCAGCTCAGGGCTTCTAAAATTGCCGGTTTCTCGGTCTTCAGACCGAATTCTGTGTCTCCGGACCGATTTTATTTTCAAAATCCCTGTTAAAATCGGTCCCAGATATTTCATCTATAGGTCGTTAAATAATCTACAATTACCTTACACACTCCTTGAAATATGCCTTGCGGCAATATTCTTTGATCCATAACACGATTGTTTGTCACTCGCTGTGCGAAAGTAGGTCAATTTAGTCAATTTGGACTAAACCATTACCGATAGTAGGGAGTTTTCCGGAAGAGTCTATAGCGGGGTAGCATATGCCTTTGATGTGTGATCAGTGAAAGTATATCACGCGTTCTGTCGGTGCACTGAAGCGAGTGTTACCGACTGTAATTTCTTTGATATACCGTTAGTCGTAAGGTGTTAGCCTGTTTCCTTGTGTCGGTTTGTTTTTTTAAGTGGCCAAAGCTGGGAATGAAGTTTGTTTGCGTCATTAAAAAGAATTAAAATACCGAGATGTGTTAATTGTTTGTTTGATTTTTTTTTGCAATAACTTTAAGTATAATATTAATGACATTAATTAAGGAAAGTGACCGTTTTTTTTTTAAGTCAGACCGAAATTGTTTGCGTTAGTCGTAACATTTGGTATTAATTAAGCTAATTGATGAAAAACGATATTACTCAAATTTACTCCTGCTGAAGTCGGATGTGTTGGGCCTCGACGTGGCGCAGGGGCGAAACACTACGATATGTACGAGCTGTTTGGTAATTTGTACGTAGTGGCTAGCTGCAGCACAACGCATATCAAAATAAACAAGTAAAATTTGATGGCATGGCATCAGTTCGCCGCAAAATGATTTTGGTCAATGTTGTGAGAGTGTTAGAACCGACAAATGAACTTCACGCGACTTCCGGTCTATTAGACACTTCCGGTTTAATTCCTCAAATGATCAACACTTTTAATATTGAGTGAAAATTATTCATCCAGTAAAGCGAAGACATGATGTCAGTCATTAAAATGTACAAATTGTGATAAAGTAAGTTATAAATAATACAAATATAATACAAACATACATTTTAAATAGTTCTCTATATCAATGACTGAACGGAAAAAATTTTTTTTTGGTGGGTGGGGTACGGCGATTTTAGTGATTTTTTCAAAATAAGTGCGATTCTTACGGCAGTTAAAAACCTGGACCGATTTGCATTTTAAAATTTTAGAAGCCCTGGTGCAGCTATACAATTCAGATTTACCTCATTTCCCGTGCAATCACGCAGTGGTATATTAAAGTAGTATCTACGTCATGAAAATAATACTTATTTTGACATTCAACTTAGTAGCGGATTAATATATAAGTTTCTCTCCAGGACTATCAAGAAATGTTCATATGATGTTTAAGAGTTAAATTTGAATAATAGATAATACTACAAAAAGGGTGGCCATTCACCTTTAACCACTACACCACACCACCATAGTGAAGGAAAACAACATTCAACCTGCAATACTGTGTACTTATAACCTTATTCTTTAAACGTTATTGATTACGAACAACAAGTCACACAGCCAGTTGTTCCAAGACATCTCATGCAAATATAATTACACGTATGAGAAGTGGTAACTAGGTAACATCTGTTGAAAATTGTTAAATAAAACCTGTTAAGTGGAGCACATTGAATACAGCATAAACAACTGTGAGCCAGGCAACAATATATATATATCTGATGAGAAGCTGTTTCCTACAATTACCAATATGAAATGCTGAGGGCTGTACGTTTGTTTTTGTTACAGGGAAAGTTTTAAAAGTATGCATTTATAGTTCTTCCTTTTGTTGTTGTAGACTGCTAGTAGCCGGTCACCTGTCGGTAGGACAAATGAGAGTTGTCCTACCGACCCTATTTTTAAGGGGCCGACCCTTAAACTTATGAAAAAAAAAGATTTGTTCTGAACAATGATTTATCACAATATATCGAGGTAAACTGACATTACAGAGAAACTTTCAGTTGTATCATCAACTTGTATGGGGTTTATGAGATAAATACATGTAGAATCTCACAATATATATCTTGCTCCAAAAAAAAAGAAAAAAAAGAAAAAAAAGAAAAAAGAAAAAAAAGAAAAAAAAGAAAAAAGAAAAAAAAAATGCCTACCGACCTTGCAACCCTATTTTTTTAGAGCATGCAATAGGTTACACACCTATTTTGTTTTGGCCTAACCGAAGTAGGAGGGTAAAATCACTCCCTACCAACTATTAACGAAAGCCCTGTGATTGAAATTGTCAAAGCAATTACTGAATGATGCATTGAATACAAAATATGGTGAATTGCGATTTATCACACAACATAATGGCTTCTGGGAGTGTAATAAAGCCATGACCTATTTCTCGTAATACACTAGTGTATTACGGATGCAAATGAGGACTGAATCACCGTGCTTGTGTAAAGTAAAAAATGTATTCCCAATTATTTGCGTGGTATATCATACAATACGTTCAGACACCTTAAATACAGTTGCTGCCACGCGGATTAAGACTAATCCCACTCATCGCGGCGGTTTTATCTCACCGCGGACATACTGATTTTGTCCCCGCGATCCGCGGACAGCCCGCTCATCGCGGGGATAATATATTTTTTCCACCGCGACACAATCACCGCGATTCGCGGTGATCTGTTTTGATTCGCACACCGCTTTACCCGGTGTGAAATCGCAGGCCATCGCCGCGATTTATCTTCAGTATCAATGTACAAGTGTGTAGTCAATTTAATGCAATATTATTCAATAACTATTAAAAACCCGAAGCAGAAGACAATTTTATTTTTGTTTTCGGAAAATTCAAATGCCTGGATAATGTATACTGGGTCACGATAGTTATATGGCGGTTCCTATTTTCCGACTTCGCGGTGACTGAACATAAAATTCAAATCTAATACTGGAAATTAGAATTATATTTTTTTAATTAATCGTTATTTTAACATATTTTACTATTCTGCTGTTAATTATTATTACATCGATGGGTTCTTTAGTTGAAAATAATCCGAAAAATTGTAAAGAATTCCGGGTCATAAACCCGTTATTAGTGCCGCCTTGTTAATAGGTACACACATCGCAAAGGATTGTGGGTAGCCAATTTATGTCCGGTGAAGAGAAATGTGACTTCTGGAAAACAAAAACGAAAAACACGTTATTAAATGCATTAAAAGTTTGAAATACCTATTGCTTCGAAAATTGTTCATTGTATTTATCATTTTTATTACATTTTTCATTGATCCGTGCTCTAATTTCCCCCGCGAATCTATCACGGAGAATCGCGGTGATTTCTTTCTTTCGAGACTGGATTTTGCAATCGCGGTGATTTTTAGTCGCGGGGAATCCCCGCGATATTTCGGGTGACTATCTGCGGTAAGATCGCGGGAATTTGCGACTTTGATTGAAAAACGGCCGCGGGGATGCTGCGAAAAAGTCGTAATCCGCGTGGCAGCAACTGTATGTATCCTTGTTTGAAATTTTACTTCATAAAATCCATGTTTATAACTTTAAATGTAGTTTTAGGTGTTGCATTATTTGTAGCGCGAACGCGTTACTGCCGCGTAACGTAGCTGATGTCATGAAAACAACAACGTGATTTCTCTTACAAATTGCCGCAGTATACACAGTAAATTGACAACATTAAAATGAAACTTATCACGTCGTAGGTGTGTCATGTGATAAACAGAATCTTACATTCCTGACTGTTTTATTGACTTTAATAAACTCGTGGATAAAAAGATAGGATACAAGGCATAGCCTAGTATCCTATCATTTTATCTAACTCGTTCATTAAAATCAATAATACACAGTCAGGAATGCAAGATCCTCTATATATATATATATACATATATTCCAAGCAAACAATACAGAGTACAGTAATAAAATATGTTCTCAAAGCTGACACAAAAAACAAAAAAGCTCATTAGGCTTTACATTGCCTGTGCTTGACATGCTTATGTTAATACTGTATTTGATGTATATACCTAGACAAACCATTCTTTACAAATCATGTTCACTTGACATAAACAGTTCATGCTTTAACAATTAAACAAACTTCAAAATTGAAAATAAAGAATGTATATATCATTGGTTTGAATGAATAAAGCTGACATAAAATAAAAGGCATAGCTTACATTAATGAGCATGCATAAAGCTATACTAGCCAAACAGTTCAGGCAGTGACATAAGGTATTATACAAACTGGTTTGGGAGTGTTTAACTAAACACATATAAGTAATCAATGTAAGATTTACAGTTTGGTAAAATTGTGCAGTAAATGTATAGGGTTTTAAGGAGGAGGGAGGAGTGTGTATAAACTGGACATAATCAGTTTAAGGATGACAGTTTGGTAACATTGTGTGGTAACTTTACAAGGTTTCAAGGAGAAGGAAGGAGTGTTCAAAGACATACCATGCCAAGACATACCATGACCAGACATACCATGCCAAGATATACCATGACAAGACATACCATGACAAGACATACCATGACCAGACATACATGACAAGACATACCATGACAAGACATACCATGACAAGACATATCATGCCAAAACATACCATGACAAGACATACCATGCCAAGACATACCATGCCAAAACATAACATGCCAAGACATAACATGACAAGACATACCATGACCAGACATACATGACAAGACATACCATGCCAAGACATACCATGACAAGACATATCATGCCAAAACATAACATGCCATGTTATAACATGACAAGACATACCATGAACAGGGTTGGCAGTTCAACAAGAAGGCTCTACAGGGATCTGTAACAACTTATCATGTATCAGGGCTCGAATTTAGCACTCACAAACTTGCAAAATGAGAGTTGTTTTGAAAAAATGCAAGATGAAATTTTTAGAACTCGCAAAATACTGTGAGTACATCTTTTCTGTACAAATTTAGCACGACAGATCGGTTACTCAAATAACAAAAGGAATTAGATTTTGCCTTCTTTACTGAATATAAGTAGTGAATGCGCAAAAATGTCTTTGATCGAAACAAGAAGGAAGAATTTGCGAGTTGAAAATATTTGCACTTGCAAAAAAAGCAAGTGGGTAAAAATGTTAAATTATACCACTGATGTATCCATAAATTAAAGGGTCTTTGACAGACATACAATACATGACAAGCGGCAGGTGTACAGTCAGCGACTTTACCAGCATGATAGATATAATGTACAATAGTACTGCAGTTTTTCCAATGCAAGCTTTAGAAAAAGGAAGAAAACTCCGACCTGGGCTTGAGAAAGCTGACCTCTATATTGCAGAATTTGCTGCTTGTCCACGTTTAATTGTTGCTAAAAACAGAAAATGTGGTCTATTCTACAGGTTACTTAAGGCAAAATGGTAAATACTTTCATAAACCCCACCATTGTTTTATAGCATACATACAATTATTAACAATATCAGCCTAAACAAAAAATAAACATAAAGGTGACCCTGCTAATGTCTCAAAAATATCAATAATGTGTTTCTGTACCTTATAACAGTGAACTCGAAATTAGTAATATGAATCTGGGTAAAACTGCTGAAGACATATAAAAAAAAAATTAAACGTTTTCATAATTCTAAGTTTCGTAGCTTCAATTCCACTTTAATCAAAATATATTTCCATATGAAGGCTGTATGCTGCAGATAGCAGTATCACATCCAAAACTTAAGATCCCGATATATTTAAATTGCAAATATGAAAGCGAGATCACCTTTAAAATTTATAAAGATATAAAACATTCAAGTTAAAGATTTTAATTTTTTATAATTCTATTCCTTTAAGTTTATAGAAGCTTAATCTTAAAGGGACAATGTCCGTAACTTTTAGCTTATAAAACACACACTATTATGTTCACAAACAATTAACACACTAAATGTTATTGAATATTTACTATTTAAATGCAAGATTGTTTAACGGAATTCAATCGCGGTGCAAAAAAAGAAGTGCCGCTTCGTGGGTTTGAACTTGCAGCCCAAACTAAAATTACACTCTCGGGTAATAATAGTGAGCGCGAGATTGCCGACCTCACTCCTGACTGAGCTAAGCGGGCTACACATATTGCGCAATACATACTAGATAGAAAACCTAATGACGTCACGTGATCAACAGAAAAGGTAAATAAAGTGGGTCCCACATTATTTACATAATAATATTTATTTAATTTTTTTCAAATTCACAAATGTATTACTACAAACTTCTTTGGGTATATGCTCAAGTTTTCATGTATACATTTCACTGAATAAAAGTCAGAGAGTTATTTGGTTAAGCTCAATATCTGCTTACTTACGGACAGTGTCCCTTTAAAGGTTTCGTATTTATTAAAACATGCAAATACACAGCCTCATTCTGAATCATTAAATAACTGTTCATGAAATAGTTTGCTTTGGTTTTGTTGTTTAAATAATAAACGTTAACTAACCACAGCTTTAAAGCTATCACATCTACTTGTTTTTTGACAGAAGTATGCTTTTATTGAATTATAAAATCTTCTAGTAAAATTTAATTGCCAATGTAATACGTTTATTATTTTTCAACATTTAACTGATCAAGGTGGATAATTTCTTACTGCATCAATTTATGAAAATAATACACCATAAACTAAGCATTAGTGGGCAGGGTTTAATACTAACTGTTTTCCCCCAAGTTGTCTGCAGGACTACCAACTTTCAAAATCAAGTAGTTCTGCACAGATTTCGGTAGTCCAGCTAATTTTCAAAATATAAATCTCAGAATAAAGGGATTTAAACTAAACAAAATATAAGCAACGAAGGAAATGGTGGACATAAAAAACACTCCAAAAAGACGGATTCCATCTCAGTATTCAGTAAGTCACACATCTGCCTGTTGGCCTTACTCTGCAAGGTCTGGAAGTCTTTTAAAGTCAGATAAAATCAGGATCTACATCTTCCTGGTGATTCTAAAACAGCCCGTAACAACTTAAAATGCTTGCAGACACACCTTAGTCCTTACATGTTATTATTGATGTTTTTCATCATTGTACAGGAGCCATTTAATTGAAATACCATTTTTTCGCTTTGTCTTACAGACATTCATGTTCCTTTTTCTCTTCATTTGATTTCACTTTCTTGACTGAAAGGTATTTCACATTTCTTCAAAAATGGAAATTTGTGAAAACCAATGTTTGTATTGGGTATTGCCAGTTCCGTCAGAAACTTATCTTTTTGGTATAATTAGATTGAATTACCCAAATCATAACAAATCTCCATCCATTAAACATCAGAATACTAAATTTTCATTATAAAACAGGTTCATTTAGGATATTCTAATTGGAATTTGCATTTTTATTGATAAAGTTGTACTGAGGGTATATTTACAAAAACTACAATTTATTTACTGCCATTCTGGGGGTGCCTACCTTCAGTGAAGTATTAGAGGCTGAAACGATTACATTATCCCCAATTTGCTGATCATTTTTGAGTGTATCTAAGATAGTTCTTGAAGAAAGTTAGTTTTTTATTAGTCTTATTTAGAAATAGGGGGTTGAAGGTCAAAAAGCTATAATGCAGGGCTATGGGAAATGCAATAGTGGTATATGACCATTTCAGTCGAACGATTCGTCCCAAGGCTTGTTTGTAGCATACAGTTTATACAGTTTTGACTCAATATTGTTGACAACTGTATTTCTGTCAGTTTTTACTTCGATTGATGTTTATTACCGGGCAATTTGTAATCAATTTAAATCAACAGTAACTTAAAAAGCTACTTTATTTGTTCATATGTTAAGTCGAAACAAGTAATTAACTATTCCGAGTACCCTTCTCATATTCACAATATTGGTAGAGTCGTGAGTCGTGAGCAAGCGCTGGGACTCGGCTTTGTAGATTTACATTCATACTGTTATGTCTGTGAATAGCTTACATCGCAACATCTCGTTTTTGCCACAAAACATTGCGTTTTCAAACACCTCTTGATAGGAGATTTAACAAACTTTGGTGAAAAATTATAAAATAAAGTTGTTTTATTTGTTATGTTTTATTACTAAGTTGACGATTATGTCTATTTGTTTTTGTCAAAAGTAGGTAGTCCACGGGACTACTAGGCTTGCAGGTCTAGGTAGTCCGAGCCAATTTCTGGTGGTCTCAGACTACCGTTAGTGTCGAACCCTGGTGAGTTTTTCCCAGTATTTTAACATAGTAAATTATATGTGAATAAACCAGGCTTAACAAATTACATCCATAATGCCTCCAGCATATTATATCATATTGATATATTCAAATTCATTTCATTTATACAAACACAATGTGTTTACAAATTATGCATTTATTCAGGAAATATTTATAACAAGAGGACCAAGAAAGCATGTGGATGCTTTACTGGCTTATACGGCTCTTATATCAGGGGATTATATCACATTCCCTCCAGTACTGTCAAGGTTATGGCTGAGACACGATTGATTTTGACTCATTTGACCTTTGACCACAAAGTGTGACCTTGACCTTTGGTTCTTGTGCGTGACACTTTTCATCATGCTGAACATTATGTAGTTTTATCAAAACCCCTTCAGTAGTTTAGGAGTCATGACCGACACACAATTTTGACTAATATTACCGGTGTGGCTCTGACCAGTCTGAGGTACAGACCTGACACCTTCTCATGATATGAAGTTTACATTTTATTGCTGAAGAACAATTTTGACTCATCTGACCTTTGACCTCTAAGTGTGACCTTGACCTTTGAGGAATGGGCCTAATTTTTTTACATGTGTCAATGTTTTTCATTATGATTAACAACTGTGTGAAGTTTCATGAAATTCACTTTTAAAGTGTAGAGTGTTCACAAGGCAGAATTTGGCATTTTTCTTTCAAAGAAGGGCCAGAACTGTGGTAATATTAGCTTGTAGATCATGTAATATTAACTGGTTTTCGAACTTCTCCAAGCTTTTATTGATAACAACAATTTGGCCAAGATTGGTAAAGATCAAATACAAAATGAAGGTGCTAGAGTGTTCACAAGGCAGAACATGGCATTTTTCAATAAATCAAGGCAAATCATGGTTTTCCAAATTGTCCAAACTTTCATTGATACAAAGACAAAGTAAAGTCCCTTTCGTGCTTACAAGACAGAAATTAACAGATGACGGACAACGGACAACTCATCATCCCATAAGCTCACCAGGGCCTAAATTCATCAAACTTTTGAGCACAAGAATCAGACTCAGACTCAAAATCTCTTTTTTTGCAAACCCTATCAACACAAAAGTATGGGTAAGAATTGTGATTTTTAGACATTTACTATTAAATTACTTGTTTCTGTAAGTAAATATAGTAATTTACTTCTAAAATTGTTTTTATTTGGAATTAAAGAATTTGAGATTTTGAGTCAAGTCCGATTCTTGTGCTAAAAAGTTTGATGAATATTAGGCCTGTGGCCTTCTGCCAAATAGTAGAGCTAAAAAAAGTATGTGATATCGACAATCCTACCAAAAATATTAATATATAGTTTGTAACAAGTGTTTAAGCATTGCTGTTTATCTAAAAGCTAAAAGGTATAGGGTATGAAGGTTATAGGACGCTGGATTCTGTGTATAGGATCTCACTGCCTAACTATTCACTTCTAATCTATTGATAATGACGGGGGTAAAAGGGGTGAAATAAAACTGGGCACCTTTTCAGTTGTATTGAGTTTGTCTTGCATATTACTCGGGGATGTCTATATGAGTATGAAAATTACAGTTAGGTACAGAAGTAGATCAAGATTTGTCAGAACTAGTTGATCATTCAAAATACACAAACAAAATATATATTGTTTACTGATAGACTTAGTGACTATATATGTATGTGCCTTTGTACAAGTAATGAAACATGTTTATAAGGGAACCTAATCTAAAGAATCCAGGCAAGTACTTGAGGGAACGTGTACATGTAGTTTAAAATGACAATCTTGAATTATTTATTGTGCAAAAAATATGCCTAAATTTATACATATTCACATGAGTTATGTTCCTTCGAAAATTATGTTCAAGTTTCTTCGGAAATTTGCAATTTTTAAACTAAATTATTGATGTATATTTTAGAAACTATCAAACAAGAAAGAATGGCAATTATCAAATAAAGTGTATGGAGAAAAACATGACCCTGTGATGTTTAAAAAGCAACACACAGCAATCTTACAGTATTTAATACACGTCAAAATGTGTACCTCAAAATTCAATATCTGGAATTAGGCTTGAATTAAGCAAGATTGCCATGTGTCACTTTAAGAATCAAGATTGCCATGTGTCCCTTTAAGAGTGAAGATTGCCATATGTTACTTTAAGAGTCAAGATTGCCATATGTTCCTTTAAGAGTCAAGATTGCCATGTGTCCCTTTAAGAATCAAGATTGCCATATGTTCCTTTAAGAAGCAATATTGTCATGTGTCCCTTTAAGAGTCAAGATTGCCATATGTCCCTTTAAGAATCAAGATTGCCATATGTTCCTTTAAGAATCAAGATTGCCAAATTTTCCTTTAAGAATCATGATTGCCATATGTTCCTTTAAGAGTCAAGATTGCCACATGCCCCTTTAAGAAGCAATATTGTCATGTGTCCCTTTAAGAGTCAAGATTGCTATCTGTCCCTTTAAGAATTAAGATTGTCGTATGTTCCTTTAAGAATCAAGATTGCCACATGTGACCTTATTTTGGCATGCGACACACCGCTATCCCAAGATGTATTCACATACCAAGTTTGGTATCCTAAGTGTTATAGTATTGAAAATATGGTCCGGACAAGAATTTTCTATGACAAAGGTCACAGTGACCTTATTTGGGTACGCGACACACCGCTATCCCAAGATGTATCCACATACCAAGTTTGGTATCTCAAAGTCTTAAGGTATCGAAAATTTGGCCCGCATAAGCATTTTTGGAACATTTACACAGGTCATTCAGAAGGATGGACGGAAGGACTGTGGGAGACTAATAAGTATGCTGATGATTAAAGCATTTGTATTGATAAAAAGGTTTGCTAGTGGAAACAGTTTTTAGTCCCCCGTTTGCACCTCGTCCTTCCGTCCGTCCTTCCGAATGCTTGTCCGGGCAATATTTTCAATACTATAAGACTTAGAGATTCCAAACTTGGTATGTGGATACATCTTGGGATAGCGGTGTGTCACATACTAAAATAAGGTCACTGTGACCTTGACCTGTGACCTCTCTCATAGAAAATGCTTGTCCGGGCCATTATTTCAATACTATAACACTTATAGATACCAAACTTGGTATGTGGATACATCTTGGGATAGCGGTGTGTCGCGTACCAAAATAAGGTCACTGTGACCTTGACATGTGACCTCTGTCATAGAAAATGCTTGTCAGGGCCATATTTTCAATACTATAACACTTAGAGATACCAAACTTGGTATGTGGATACATCTTTGGATAGCGGGTTGTCGCGTACCAAAATAAAGTCACTGTGACCTTGATCTTGACCTGTGACCTGTCATAGAAAATGCTTGTCCAGACCGTATTTTCAATACTATAACACTTAGATACCAAACTTGGTATGTGAATACATCTTGGGTTAGCGGTGTTTCGCATACCAAAATAAGGTCATTGTGACCTTGACCTGTGACCTCTGTCATAGAAAGTGCTTGTGCGGACCGTATTTTCAATACTATAACACTTAGAGATACCAAACTTGGTATGTGGATACATCTTGGCATAGCGGTGTGTCGCTAACAAAATAAGGTCATTGTCACCGTGACCTTGACCTGTGACCTCTGTCATAGAAAATGCTTGTCTTCACCGTATTTACAATACTATAACACTTAGAGATACCAAACTTGGTATGTGGATACATCTTGGGATACCGATGTGTCGCGTACCAAAATAAGGTCACTGTGACCTTGACCTGTGACCTCTGTCATAGAAAATGCTTGTCTGGACCGTATTTTCAATACTATAACACTTAGAGATATTAAACTTGGTATGTGGATACATCTTGGGATAGCGGTGTGTTGCGTACCAAAATAAGGTCTTGTGACCTTGACATGTGACCTCTGTCATAGAAAATGCTTGTCAGGGCCATATTTTCAATACTTTAACACTTAGAGATACCAAACTTGGTATGTGGATACATCATGGAATAGCGTTGCTGGGCTCTTCATTTGCCTTCGCCAGTCGCCATAGGCGAAATCAAATTGCAAATGGCGAAACTTTTGTCAAGTGCTTTCGCCAATTTGGCTAAAGTCATTTTAACCCATGTAAACTGACGGCTGGTATTGGCGAAATTGGCGAAAGTAGCGAAAGGAACAAGTTCGTGGGCGCGGCCATGTTTTTATGAAAAATCCTTAACGGGTTCTCGGTGTTTACAGAAGAGCTAAAATCTATAGACTGTGTTACGACAATTGCGCTTTATATTACACAAGGCTTATTTTACATAGCGACGTCAAACTGCAACTCACTTGGTGTGCCTACACTGGAGGAAAATTGTAAACCCAACAAGAGCTCGCCGAAAAAAAAGTCGTATTTTTCAATAACAACAACAACGCAAAACAGCGCGTAAACGAAACGAAGACGTATTATCAAAATGGTAATAATTAACCTTTCTCATACAAAGATTTACATCATTTTAACTAAAATAATGACTTTGTAACTCCGTTATTCAAAACTGAAAGTAGCCCATGATACGTACATGTAAACAACATGTAAAAAATACATTTTCATCTGTTTTCGCGCATTGAAACCAAGTCATTTCTTTCGAGTTGTATGCGTGGCCACACAAAACAGAACGATAACTGTGTCATCCGTTTTTTCCAACAGGCCTAAAAAAAAACATGTGTGTTTCCGGTTTCCCGACCGACCCTACTGTATCACCGCCGACCCTAAATATTTTAAGTGAAAAAAACAAAAACAAAAACTTTTTTTTTGTTCAAATGATAATTTTATTAGCCAGAGTCGTTAAGCATCTAATCTGGATTGCAAAGGTTATCAAAAAGTTGCCTTAGTACAAAAATGGCATAATATATGCGAACAATATATATAAAAAAAATATCTAACAAAACGACTTTTTCCTACCTACCTACCCTAACTTTTTGACAGGGTGAAACCAGAAACACATATTTATTTATTTTAGGCCTCATGGGTACATGCTTGGTTGCTTTCTTGATTGATTGATTGCTTGATTGATTGAAGGGTTTCACGACGCACCAACATATAATAAGGTCATAAAAATGAACCTGCATGTATGCTTAAAATTATGTTTTCTTACAACATTCATCATTGGAACATGTCCCCAACTGTGACAAATAATAGAGGCATTGGTGATAATAGAGGCAACATATTAAAATCAAGTTTTAACCATGTTCATGTAACCATCTAACTGTTAGAAACTGTCAAAGAATTAATATCATTCAACTTGGTTTAATATATATACATATATATTAATGATAAGATAATTATACAAATATGTAATCGAAAATTGTATTAAATTCTGCTAAAATGGCTAAAAAAGCTTAGCCAAAAATGGCTAAACAAAAATCTCATTGGCTAAAGAAAATTAAGGTGGTTTAGCCAAAATGACTAAACATTTTTTGGTCCAATGAAGAGCCCAGCGGTGTGTCGCGTACCAAAATAAGGTCACTTTGACCTTGACCTGTGACCTCTGTCATAGAAAATGCTTGTCCGGACCGTTTTTCAATACTATAACACTTAGAGAGACCAAATTTGGTATGTGAATACATCTTGGGATAGCGGTGTGTCGCGTACCAAAATAAGATCACTGTGACCTTGACCTGTGACCTCTGTCATAGAAAATGCTTGTCCGGACCGTATTTTCAATACTATAACACTTAGATATACCAAACTTGGTATGTGAATACATCATGGGATAGCGGTGTGTCGCGTACCAAAATAAGGTCATTGTGACCTTGACCTTTGACCTCCATCATAGGAAATGTCTGGAAAATGCTTGTCTGGGCCGGTGGGGGACTATGGATTGCCCTGCAATTCTTGATGCTCTTGTAATAAAGACTGCAACTGCCTCGGTAGAATTTTGGGAATGTCTATATTTATATATAAACAACTTCTGTATCCAAAAATAATTAACTGCTGAAAAAAAAACATGCCTTGCTTCAAACTGAAAATGCATGAAATCGCATGTAGAAAACAAATCGCGTGGGGGTTGGGGCCCGATATGCATGCCACCAGACCTCCATATAAAGGGATTTGCCTAGATTAAATTTTAGTGCTGGCTGTGGGCCAGTTGCAAAATTCTAAATAAGAAATGTATTTACAATAATAATCTAATCTAAAACCAGTAGGAATTACAAACTGTTTGAACATGCCAATCTGTACGTGCCACTCATGCCAAACACAGGCGTTTTTCCTCACATGAATATTTCATGTGTATTTTACATGTAACGGGACATAAGCAGAAATCATATGGAGGTTTTTTTTACATGAAAAGCAAATTCATAGCAATGGAATGTTCGAAAAATTCATGTGAAAAAAGCATCCAAACAAGAATCTTCTGCTATATAGGATATTTTCAGAGGAATTCAAGAATTTTTGTCGTACTAATTTTAAAGATATATATTAGGTGCTTTCTTATCATGTAAAATCACATAAACATCCATTCAAATAAAGTGTTTATTTGACATGAAGACAAATTGCCTGTGCGTGGATTTTTCAGAAAAGTCAAATTACAAGCTACATAGTTTGATATTGATAGTGTTATAAAGAAATGTGTCAGCGATCAAGGCCCCTTTTCAGAAAGCATATATATATATATATACAGGAAAGACGTAAATCCCAGAAAAGCAATACAAGACTATCAAAACACACACAGGTTTCGAGGGGTGATTATACAAACAGTACCTGCTTAGTTTGGATATCCTGTTGTAAAGTTGCAATTGTGTCTTTATCCTGATTTACTTGGAGCTACGTAGAAATGTGTCCTTGTGGTTAGTTTGTTAATGGTTGGGTTCGATGGGAAAACTGTGGCTCTTAACAAGCATGCACTAAATACCTAGTTTTACAATCTCAACCAATTAAATTTTCTGAATCGGGCCTCAATTGGGTTTTAAGAAATGCTTTGTAAAATATGTTTTCAGTTAGGTAAATAATAGAAAGTAGTTCCCTGTTGTTAGGTTACCAATAAAAAATAGTTTCCTGTTGCTAGGTTACCAATAGAGAGTAGTTCCCTGTTGTTAGGTTACCAATAGAAAGTAGTTACCTGTTGTTAGGTTATCAATAAAAAATAGTTCCCTGTTGTTAGGTTATCAATAGGAAGTAGTTCCCTGCTGTTAGGTAACCATGAGGGTATGTAACCAATATTTTTTAATTTTCTTCTTAATACATTTGGGGCATTACTCCAGAGGTAGTAATTGCAAGAAATGATGGGTAAACCAGGTTTATTCATATAAAGCAAGCAAATCATTGTCTAACTGCACTCGCAAATTACAGAGACACTTGGCAATCTTGTGGAAGGGGTATATCATGTGACAAAGCAAGTCTGTTGGACCTTTTGTCAAATTTGTGGTGATACACTTTTATCAACAAAAAAAAAAAGAAGGAATATTTTGTCCTTCACAGCTTCATAATAAGACCAAAATGTGTCAAATTTAAAATTACGATTATCAAAAGTTCTGCTTAAACTTTTCAACTTAAACAACATGAAGAGCTGAAACAGGTAGAAACAAAACTGCGTGAAAATATACCTCGATCGCCAAGTGTCCCTTTAAAACAAACTATGAACACCAGGAAAAAGAAATATTGGGTTTATCACAATAACCTTGTTTTACGAAGACTGCAACCAAGGTTAAGATAATACTCTAGATGACTGAATAAAACAAGAATAAAAGCAAAACTATAACTTAAAAACATCACTACCTCAAAATTATAATATATTGATGAAATAAGTATAGTCTTTGTCTGTTCAGCCTTTCTCATTAGATTCTCATAAAATCAGAGCATACTATAGTGCTCATTAAAATTAAACATTAACCAAAGCCTTGCGAATTATGCAACCCAATCAATGGACCAGACTAATCCCTCGAGCACATTACGTGGTCTCGCCTTAATTCCATTAAGCGATGGGAAAGCTTATATTAGCAGTATTTTATAACGGATATTCGACAATAAAACACATTAAAAAAAGTTTATTACTGTAAAAAATATGAATTAAGGTTTTATTTCATACCCCAGCCAACCCCGTTTTCCCTTCTTGGAGAAGGGGTTGGATGGGGTATGGAAGTTAATACTCGGACCACGTAATGATGATTCAGCAGTATTCCTTGCTGTAGCTTATTGCCAATACGCGCATTTGAGTTTGGTTTCACAAGTCAAATATGCATTCACAACTTTCATGGAGGTACTGTATGAACAACATCTGCCTGGCATACACCAATAAACTGCAGTTTGAATGGTTTCACATTAAATTTGAATATGGTGAATGCATTTTAAATGGTGCTTGAAAATGGAATTCTTTACTTGGGAGTTTTATATATTATTTATTAATTGACACCTTGCTTGAAATACATATTTAATCTCTGGCTTAGTGCCTTTAATTGTTACAACCTGATTACCCTCACCTGAATTTCTTACCACTACCCCTCCCACTCCCGATCATTTGCAATAAAACAACTGATAATAGGAGGGTAAAAAACTTATGAGAAAGGCTGACCATACAATACAGATTCTATACTGAAAGAAATAAGTTTAGCAAGTAAATATGGACATCTAGCTTAAATAAATCTATTGTTATTTTATAATGTGAAGTATTTGAAAACATTGGAATGACATAGGGTGATATTCTTTTTCATCTGTTATTTGCGTTCCAATGTAAGTATCAGAGTTATCTCCCATTTAGTTAAAACAGCATATTTCACATTTAAAAAATACAAATATGGTAAAGAGCTTGATTAAACTTCATTAAATAATTGTTCTGGGTCTCAAGTTATAAAAAACACAAAACCAATTGACAATAACTTTGCCATTATAAAGATATGGGGAACCAAAGTTTACCATTCGTGAAATTACCTCCCTTAACATTTGAAATAAGAATATAATCATAGATGGTAAATTTAAACATTTTGATTGTTTACTTGCAGATATCGTTTGGTAACAATGCCCTGTATAGAATCCATAATTATGTTAATTATATTGTTCAGGACCTCTGCCACGCATAGTCTAGAAAATGAGCAAGGAATTTACCAGGTTATTTACTTGCTAAACTTATTTCTTTCAGTATAAATGAAAAGTTGACCATACAATACAGAATATATGATACGAAAGGCTGATCATACAATACAGAATATATGGCATGAAAGGCTCACCATTTTATGATATAAAAGGCTGACCATATAATACAGAATCTATGATATGAAAGGCTGGACATACAATACAGTCTATGATATGAAAGGCTGACCATACAATACAAAATCTATGATATGAAAGGCTGGCCATACAATACAGTTTATGATATCAAAGGCTGACCATACAATACAGAATCTACGATATGAAAGGCTGGCCATACAATATATTTAATGATATGAAAGGCTGAACATACAATACAAAATCTATGATATGAAAGGCTGGCCATACAATACAAAATCTAAGATATGAAAGGCTGGCCATACAATATATTTTGTGATATGAAAGGCTGAACATACAATACAAAATCTATGATATGAAAGGCTGGCCATACAATATAATTTGTGATATGAAAGGCTGAACTGAACATACAATACAAAATCTATGATATGAAAGGCTGGCCATACAATACAGTTTATGATATGAAAGGCTGACCATACAATACAGTCTATGATATCAAAGGCTGACCATACAATACAGTCTATGATATGAAAGGCTGACCCTACAATACAGTCTATGATATCAAAGGCTGGCCCTACATTACAGTCTATGATATCAAAGGCTGACTATACAATTATACAGAATCTATGGTATGACTTACAAGGCTGCTCTGTAATTGGGATTTCAACTTGCTAATCTCCTCTGTTAGCTGGATTTTTTCTCTTTCTAAATTGGCAACATTATCTGCAAATGTTAAATAACCAAATATAAGGACAAAGGAAATAAAGTAGAACTTTGAAGGTAAAGAATAATAAGAAATAAACGCAAAAATATAAAATAGACAGTTATTTACCCATAAAAATAAATGGTAAAGATATTTTGTTTGTTTGGTATTCAACACCTTTTTTCAGCACATTTTAGGCTATGTATGATGGTCGATTTTTTTGTGGTGGACGCAAACCTTATTCCTGCACACTGAGCTGAACAGAGAAGACCGAACGATGATTTGGACCTCATTTACATATTTACTGTTCTAGTGTAATATGATAAATACATCATGGCTTTATTACACCCCTACACCACAAGTTATGTGATAAATACATCATGGCTTTATTACACCCCTACACCACAAGTTATGTGATAAATACATCATGGCTTTATTACACCCCTACACCACAAGTTATGTGATAAATATTGTTCTGCTTCTTAATTATCAGAAGTTTGTAATGTTTACCTAGAATCAGTTTAAAGGAGTTCATGCTTCAATGTTTTAACATCAGAATCTACAGTAATTAGGATGGTCCCAAATCACGACAATGTTTTCCTCCTTTTTCAATTGAGGTGTGGCTTAAACATCTTATACTCTGTCAACTGCAGCAACTGTAACCTTTACTATATTGTTTGTGATTGACAGTCTAGCAGAATCAGAGGCTCAGTGGACAATGCCTTGTGCTTAGGAGCTTTTTACGAGTGTTAAATTATTTAAATAGACTTGCACGTCCTGTGAGAAATAAATCCAGTATTTCAGTATGTCTGAATGGTCATAAAACACTTTTTGCAGAAACAAGCTCACCAATCAAGTCTGTCACTTCATCTTGTTTGTTGGGTTTGATGAATATTTAATGAACCGTATGGTTCTATTAATAGTAAAAAGTCATGAATACCTTTAAGAGAGGTTATCTCAAGTGACTTCTCCTGTTTGAACTGATTGTACTCGAGCGCGCGCTCTTCGTCCATTTTTTTGTGTTCTTCCTCCTGCGTCTGTCTCTCATTCTGAACTCGACCAAACTCTACCTCCATGTCCTCATGCTGACTCTGAAACATACATAAACATACTGTTTGAGTTCTCTCATTCTGAACTTGACTAAACTCTACCTCCATGTCCTCATGCTGACTCTGAAACATACATAGATACTGTCTGAACTCGACCAAACTCTACCTCCATGTCCTCATGCTGACTCTGAAACATACATATACATACAGGGTTCTCAATAGACTTTAAAAGTGAAGAGTCATATGACCCTTGACTCAAAAATCTCAAGGGTCAAAATTGAAAAAGCAAGAGTCAAATATAAATCGAACAAATCGAAACGCCGTTTTATAAAACATCCTTTAATAACTTTAATTGTAGTGAATTCTGTAAATATTGTATTACAAAGAAAGGTGTGAAAGAATATATATACATTTGAACTTAAAAAACTACTATGTGTCATTATGTCAAAGATTCCAAAGTTATGTAAGGATGTTTTATACATTGGGGTCCACATTTGTTAATATTATAAGTTATTGGTGTTATTATAACACAATCTCTGTTTGCACCAATTGTATGTATGTATATTTGGAACATTAAACAAGAAAGCAAAGGACAGTGTATCTTTAATGTATGTTTAATTCTCAAGAAATCTATTCTCATTTTATTAATTTCATTTATTTCAAAAAATATTTCTGTAGTATAGTACACTATAATATTATATAATAGACGAAAATATACTTCTTTGCGCCATTTATTTGTGAATTTAACATACATGAATTAATAAAGTCCGTTACTCGATAGCACAAACAATGTCCGTAATCGCAAAATATCACAATACGTAATGTCCGGTAAGTTTTGACTGAATGCCAACCCAGGTTAAAAAACGCTCTTTGTATGTACATTTCGCCGATTTATAAATATTTAAATAATCCTCATTAAAACTATATTTCTTTATTCTTTAAAACGTGCGTAAAACAAAATTAAAGAACAACAACACAAATAAACAAACAACAAACACAAAAAAAGTCAATTTTATTTTTGCCGATTTTACCTGTTTGACCGCTAGCTTCTGTTTTATCGCAATTCAATTTAATTAACCCCCTAATCAATCAGAAGCCGGTAGCAATCAATTAAACAGTTAATCCAATCAAGTCATAATAGTCTCCACCCGCGCAAAGCATCATAAACTTCAAAGATGATCATTAAACTATCAACACAATAGCAGCGATTAGATTACACAGTGACACCATTTACAGACAGTTATTTCCCCCTCTGATGCGACAGGAGCGAATTTGATTAGTCGAGAGGAGATCAAGGTCGTCAGGCAAGGTGTCAATCACTGTTTATGCAGCTGTGATGTAAATAGGTATTGGATTGATGCTTGGAAGCAAATACACGCGCGTCATAAAAACGCACAGGTCGTAAATTAGATGCGTCAGAAATGGGTCAAATTGAAATTCCATGCGTCAAAACGCGTGTGTACGCGTCTATTGAGAACCCTGTACATACTGTTTGAGTTCTCTCATTCTGAACTTGACTAAACTCTACCTCCATGTCCTCATGCTGACTCTGAAACATACATACATACTGTTTGAGTTCTCTGGAAGCAAAAATGCCATCTGATCACGTTTTTTTACTTTTTTCGTTTAATCTTCAGATAGATCAAGACAAGAAATATATAACAAACGCCTGCACAATTACGACAGCACAATTACCTGTACCTATATGCTGGCTAGATAGAACTGACAAGAAAGTCTGTCTGTCGGCAATCAGTGTCTCACCTATATCGCTGTCAAGAAACTTGGATAAGCAATGTTCAAGATATAAGAATGTAATAAAAACTTATATACAAATGTTTAAAAGTAAATGAATTTCTTAGTGGGAAAAAGGGTCATAATTTTGCTAAAATGCAATACAGAGTTTCCCGTTATAACTCGGCCGACCGTCGGAGCATCTCCGCCAAACTTTTTCCACGATGTTGGCAAGGATGCATAAGAGGATCCTATATTGAAATAATAAAAAAAATAAAAAAAAATAAAAAATAAGAGGATCCTCGAACTATTTAGTAGGCTAGAGTCTCGTTCGTTATCGGAATTATATGTCGATTTTATTTGCTAAATACAACACAGAGTTATCGAACCTGTGTGTCTGAGTGGCTTGATGATACTGAAGACATAGGCAAAGGTTGAACCTGTGTGTCTGAGTGGCTTGATGATACTGAAGACATAGGCAAAGGTTGAATGAATTTAAAAAGCAATGTTAAAGATATTAGCATGTGAATTTTTTTTAATGCAAAACAGAGACGGAAATGTCGATGTCATCGCTGCAGAGTGATACCTACATCTCGCCACCTTCTTCTTTGAAGGCGATACAAAAATGACGTCATAGTCATGACAAACAGGACACTGAATTATCCGTGGAAACATAAATGTTAGCGGGACAGACTTACACATGTACACTAACCTTTAACATTCTATACTGTTGATTCAGGGCGTTCAGTCTGTTGGTCATCTCTTGCTGTAAAAGATAAGTTGAATAGAATATTATGGCACAAACAGGTCCTAATAGCAGGAATGAAAAATCTGGGCCCACCCTCCATTTACATCGAAATGAAACTAGAACTATCACTGAAGATGATGAATAAACCCGCTTGTTTGCTATAGCCGATGAGGATGGGAAAAATAAATGTCTAAAATAACTGTTAATTTTTTAATGTGAACAAAATTCTAAGTAAAACATTCTGTAAAAAAACAAGAAATGTCACTGTAAGTGACAAATTCCGCGAAGTGACCTTTGACCTCTAAGTATGACCTTGGGGCCGCAGACCTGGTTTTGTGCACGACACATCGTCTTGTTGTGGTGAGCACTTGTGCCATGTTATTTGAAAATCCGTCCAGGAATGCTCGAGTTATTGACCGCACACGATTTGACTTTGACCTCCAAGTGTGACATTGACCTTGAAGCCACAGACTTGGATTTTGTGCTCGACACATCGTCTTTTGGCGAGTACTTGTGCCAAGTTTTTTGAAAATCCGTCCATAAATGCCAGAGTTATTGACCGGACATGATATAGACCTTTGACCTCTAAGTGTGACCTTTACCTTGGAGCCACGGACCTGAGCATTTGTGCCAAATTATTTGAAAATCTGCCATGAATTTCAGTGTTATTGACAGAACACGAAAGCACTAAGTGTGACCTTTGACCTCTAAGTGTGACCTTGGAGCCACGGGCCTGGATTTTGTCGCGACTCATCATGTTGTAGCCAGCAATTGTGCCAAGTTATTTGAAAATCCGTCCATTATTATCAGTTATTAACCAGACACGATTGTACGGACGAACAAACTAAGAGACTGATGGAA
Organism: Cyrtodaria siliqua; assembly: GCA_037043455.1. Classification (NCBI taxonomy): domain Eukaryota; kingdom Metazoa; phylum Mollusca; class Bivalvia; order Adapedonta; family Hiatellidae; genus Cyrtodaria; species Cyrtodaria siliqua. The sequence continues at coordinate 50,285 of JAWPHD010009630.1, read as the reverse complement.
GGACGGACGGACAGTGTGACTACTATATGCCACCCTTCAGGAGCATAAAAATTGCAGAATCGAAAAACTGTATGCAGAGACACATCATAACACGTGTTAACTGTATGTCAAATGTAATAACAATCCACGAAAAGTTTTGAAGTGAAAGCCGCATAAAGTTCCTAATAGAGAGAAACTTTCTGAGTCAAATAAAGGGCCATAATTCTGTAATAAATTAGGTATCAACAATGTGTGATGTAGAGTGACATAAGGTATTTAAGGTATTCTGTTGTTATGTGTACATGAAGTTTGGGAAAAATCAATTCAAAAATGTTTGAGAAAAAATGTGTCAACAGATTGTTATACAATAGAGTGGAAAATTCCACGTCAAAGGAAGGGCCATAATTCTGTAATAAATTAGGCAATCAATGATGGGTGATGTAGTTGCTTTGTTCGGATACCTCTGAAGTACCATGTTTTCATCCTGCTACTTCTTTTATTACTAATTTAACTGAAAAGATTTATGAGTGTTAATTGTATGTCTAAAACTTAATGGAATATGGGCTTCAGAACTGCTCTTTAATATGCCATCAACGAAGTATATTATGTAAGTTACAATGTTTTATGCATTTCTACTGTTTATTTGCTCTCAGACATGGGTTTTCCACAGACTCTTCACTGATTTCTTGAATATGAGTCACAATAACATCATTTGCAGCAATGACAAGATCAATAATTATTATATTCAAAACAAAATATATTTTTGTTGTGTACATAGACAAAACAGTGATAGGAGTAGTCCATTTTGTTCATGCATGCTGTAAAAGTTTTCTTACATTCAAGCATTACTTGGATTTTAAAACCTTGATGCCAGATCACATGAGCCATTATGCTTAAAATTTTGACCAAATTCTTAATTACGAAAGCTTGAAAACGAGAAAAATGGAAACTCTATTTCCTCATATATCAGAATTGATTTTGCAGTTATTTTATTAAGTGTGTTTATAATTCCAAGCTCTGGAATAATTGTGTGGAGCACAGCTGCTGTTGGAATTCATAAAACAGTGATTTATTATTTCATGCAGAAGCAGCTCTAATGTGTTAACATAATTATAACAGATGAGCAGTAATTAGACCAAACAACTGCTATTAAATGTAGAATATCATTAAATAAGCAGTAAAATCTAGAAAATTCTTTCAAAATATGAACAACTATTACCTTATCATTTTCACATCTGGACTTCAGTTCTGCCTTGGCTACAGTCAGATCTGAAATAAAAAAATCCAAACATTCAAAAACTGTATTTTTTATTTAAAACTCGACAACCATTATTCAACTGTTCAAGGTACAATGCGAGTATCCTTGTGCTAAAGTTGAGAATCCTCGTGCTGATAGAGTAAGTGCGAGTATCCTCAAGCTACAGCTGAGAATCCTCATGCTTTTAGAGTAAAAAGATAGAAATGGTGAATGGTGTTGATAAGCACAGCCTGATATATAACATTTTAGGTACAGTCAACGGTTTAAAGTAAATTATTAACAATAATGCACTGCTCCATGCCTAAAAAGCATTAGGCAAGCAATATATGTTTTCAAATGATTTGAAACAGTAACATTTGAGCCGCAACACACGAAAACGTCCCTACGGATGTTTAGAAAACGTCATAAAGTAACAATTTATGACGTCGGCCGGTATCCAATTAATTACTAATCAAATTTCTCGTCACTTCCGTGTTTTACCTAATTATTATATCATAGGGAATATGTTTACTTAATAAAAATAGTTGCTGTTATAGAAAATGGCAATTGTTTATGTTTTTTTGTTTTTATTTAATCAACGACGTTGTCCAAGACGCCGACTTCAAAATTAATGGTGAGTACAATTTTTAAATTGAGATAAAATCATTTATAATTAAGATATCAACATAAAATAAAGAGATTTTTAAAGAGAAAATGTAAATGTAAAAATGTTGTCTGAAGGGTCGTTTTCGCGTGTTTCGGCTCATTTCTGAACGATCATTATGTTGCAGATTTGTTTTAAATATGTGTACACTCAAAGATTAGCAAAGCAAAAAAGGCATAAAAAATTGAAGCTGATGTACATCTAGGCCACACATAAAGTCAAGTTAATACACATAGATAACGCTGATGTACATCTAGGTCACAAATAAAGTCGAGTTTCTGTAGGCCACATATAGCTGAATCTGATGTACATCTAGGACACACATAAAGTCAAGTTTATACACATATCTGAAGTTGATGTACATGTAGGTCACACATAAAGTCAAGTTTATGTCGACCAAATATAGTTGAAGCTGATGTACATCTAGGCCACACATAAAGGCAAGTTTATGTAGGCCACTCGTGTATTGGTCTATCCTCCGAGCACGTTAAAGAACCATAGGAATCTATTTGATAATAAGAGTAGGACACGCTTCCCGGATTCCTGTGTATCCTTCCCCCCTCTCTGGAGCGGCTCTAAATAACCTATACTGTGTTGATGAGCCGTTAAACAACATTCACTTCAATTCAATTATGTAGGCCACACATAGCTGAAGTTGATGTACATCTAGATCAGACATACATTCAAGTTCATGGAAGCCACACATAGCTGAAGTTGATGTACATCTAGGTCAGACATAAAGTCAAATTTATGGCTGAAGCTGAGGTACATCTAGGCCACATAAAGTCAAGTTCATGTAGGCCACACATAAAGTCAAATTTATGCAGGTCACACATAGCTGAAGCTATTTATGCAGGCCAAATCTTAAATGTAGACAGTTGATGTAGGTCACACATAAATTGAGGTGTGAAAGCAAAACAATTGTTACAATACAAATAAAGAACAAGAACAATAGTTTCACGTTTACCCTTCGAATGTCAAGTTTATGCAGGCCACATATAAATGTAGTGTACATAGGTCACACAGTGAACAATAACTATCTTAGTTTATTTTTATTTTAGGTAAGTATTAAAGGTTATCATCAATCCTGTTATTTGCAAGGAGTCTTATTGCAAGGGGTCTTTTTGCAACAGGTTCTTATTGCATGAGTCTTATGGCAAGGAGTCTTATTGCAAGAGGTCTTATTGCAAGGGGCCTTACTGCAAGCAGTCTTATTGCAAGAGGTCTTACTGCAAGAGGTCTTATAGCAAGGAGTCTTATTGCAAGGGGTCTTATTGCAAGAGGTCTTATTGCAAGGGGTTCTTATTGCAAGAGGTCTTATTGCAAGGAGTCTTATTGCAAGGGGTCTTATTGCAAGAGGTCTTATTGCAAGGGGTTCTTATTGCAAGAGGTCTTATTGCAAGGAGTCTTATTGCAAGGGGTCTTATTGCAAGAGGTCTTATTGCAAGGGGCCTTATTGCAAGAGGTCTTATTACAAGGAGTCTTATTGCAAGGGGTTCTTATTGCAAGAGGTCTTATTGCAAGGGTCTTATTGCAAGGGGCCTTATTGAATGAATGAATGGTGTTTTACGACACATAAATAGGTCATATTGTGCGCAAAAATTGATGAAAAATGAAGAAATGAAGTATTAATTAAAAATTAATGAAATTATATAAAGATAAAACCATTAAAAAATAAGGGACGATAAGGTGTAATATAAACTATGTATGTAAATCAACAAATGCCCATCAACGGGTATATACATGTAAACAAGTAAATATATATAAGAACACATTATAATGATTTATATAGTCCGATCTCTTTTAGGAAATCTAAAACAAGACTAAAATATACAGTATCAAATAACTCTTTCATAGTATTAACATTGTAGTACCTTTGACGCATAGGATCAAAGTCTACACATTCCAATAAGATGTGTTTGACTGTTAACGGTGCAAAGCAGGGTATACATTCTGGTAATTTCTCACCTTGTAATAAATTTGAATGAGTATAACGTGTATGCCCTATCCTGCACCGGCTAGGACAACTTCCTCTCGACGAATGGGTCTACTAGAAGAACGCCATTCTCCGAGTAACAGTTTAATTGAATGGAGTTTATTGTTAACTGACAAATCCCAAGCGGTTTGCCAAGAGTTACGAATATATGTGTTAATACAACTTTTAAAATCAGTATAAGGTAATTTGGTATTAGATATATGTAAATCTAATGCTGCCTTAGCAGCACTATCAGCTCTATCATTACCACGTATTCCTACATGACTTGGAAGCCAGCAGAAAATAATAACATTATCAATATAAGAGAATTGTACTTTTCTAAAAGTTGAAGCACAACTGGGTTATCATGTTTCATATTACCCAGCGCTTGAAGAGATGAAAGGGAATCAGAAAAGATTACAAAATTGTCATCATCAGATTCCTGAATATAAAGTTCAATTGCCTTAAGTTCAGCTGAAAAGATAGAGGCCTTGTCAGGCAGGCGGCTCTTTATGCTGTGTTTGTGAACAACAGCTGCTGCAGCTACCTTATCTCCATCTTTAGAGCCATCTGTGTATATATGTTGAAAGTTACTGTATTTCGATTTAATTGCAAGGGGCCTTATGGCAAGAGGTCTTATTACAAGGGGTCTTATTGCAAGGGGTCTTATTACAAGGAATCTTATTGCAAGGGGCTTTATTGCAAGAGGTCTTATTGCAAGGGATTCTTATTGCAAGAGGTCTTATTGCAAGGAGTCTTATTGCAAGGTCTTATTGCAAGGGGTCTTATTGCAAGGGGTTCTTATTACAAGGAGTCTTATTGCAAGAGGTCTTATTGCAAGGGGTCTTATTGTAAGAGGTCTTATTGCAAGCGTCTTATTGCAAGGGGTTCTTATTGCAAGGGGTTCTTATTGCAAGAGGTCTTATTGCAAAAAGTCTTATTGCAAGGGGTTCTAATTGCAAGTGGTCTTATAACAAGGAGTCTTATTGCAAGGGGTCTTATGACAAGGAGTCTTATTACAAGGGGTTTTATTGCAAGGGGTTCTTATTGTCAGAGGTCTTATTGCAAGGGGTTCTTATTGTCAGAGGTCTTATTGCAAGGGGTCTTATTGCAAGGGGTTCTTATTGCAAGGGGTCTTATTACAAGGGGTCTTATTGCAAGGGGTCTTATTGCAAGAGGTCTTATTGTAAGAGGTCTTATTGCAAGTGTCTTCTTGCAAGGGGTTCTTATTGCAAGAGGTCTTATTGCAAGAGGTCTTATTGCAAGGAGTCTTATTGCAAGGGGTTCTTATTGCAAGAGGTCTTATTGCAAGGAGTCTTATTGCAAGAGGTCTTATTGCAAAAAGTCTTATTGCAAGGGGTTCTAATTGCAAGTGGTCTTATAACAAGGAGTCTTATTGCAAGGGGTCTTATGACAAGGAGTCTTATTACAAGGGGTTTTATTGCAAGGGGTTCTTATTGTCAGAGGTCTTATTGCAAGGGGTTCTTATTGTCAGAGGTCTTATTGCAAGGGGTTCTTATTGTCAGAGGTCTTATTGCAAGGGGTCTTATTGCAAGGGGTTCTTATTGCAAGAGGTCTTATTACAAGGGGTCTTATTGCAAGGGGTCTTATTACAAGGAGTCTTATTGCAAGGGGTTCTTATTGCAAGAGGTCTTATTGCAAGAGGTCTTATTGCAAGAGGTCTTATTGCAAGTGTCTTCTTGCAAGGGGTTCTTATTGCAAGAGGTCTTATTGCAAGAGGTCTTATTGCAAGGAGTCTTATTGCAAGGGGTTCTTATTGCAAGAGGTCTTATTGCAAGGAGTCTTATTGCAAGAGGTCTTTTTGCAAAAGGTCTTATTGCAAGCGTCTTATAATTGCAAGTGGTCTTTTAACAAGGAGTCTTATTACAACGGGTCTTATTGCAAGTGGTCTTTTAACAAGGAGTCTTATTACAAGGAGTCTTATTGCAAGCGGTCTTATTACAAGGGGTTTTATTGCAAGGGGTTCTTATTGCAAGGGGTTCTTATTGCTAAAGGTCTTATTGCAAGGGGTCTTATTGCAAGAGGTTCTTATTGCAAGAGGTTCTTATTGCAAGGGGCCTTATTGCAAGAGGTCTTATTACAAGGGGTCTTATTGCAAGGGGTCTTATTGCAAGGGGTCTTATTGCAAGGGGCCTTATTGCAAGAGGTCTTATTACAAGGGGTCTTATAACAAGGGGTCTTATTGCAAGGGGTCTTATTGCAAGGGGCCTTATTGCAAGAGGTCTTATTACAAGGAGTCTTATTGCAAGGGGTCTTATTACAAGGGGTTTTATTGCAAGGGGTTCTTATAGTCAGAGGTCTTATTGCAAGGGGTTCTTATTGCTAAAGGTCTTATTGCAAGAGGTTCTTATTGCAAGAGGTTCTTATTGCAAGGGGCCTTATTGCAAGAGGTCTTATTACAAGGGGTCTTATAACAAGGGGTCTTATTGCAAGGGGTCTTATTGCAAGGGGCCTTATTGCAAGAGGTCTTATTACAAGGAGTCTTATTGCAAGGGGTCTTATTACAAGGGGTTTTATTGCAAGGGGTTCTTATAGTCAGAGGTCTTATTGCAAGGGGTTCTTATTGTCAGAGGTCTTATTGCAAGGGGTCTTATTGCAAGGGGTCTTATTACAAGGAGTCTTATTGCAAGGGGTCTTATTACAAGGGGTTTTATTGCAAGGGGTTCTTATAGTCAGAGGTCTTATTGCAAGGGGTTCTTATTGTCAGAGGTCTTATTGCAAGGGGTCTTATTGCAAGGGGTCTTATTACAAGGAGTCTTATTGCAAGGGGTCTTATTACAAGGGGTTTTATTGCAAGGGGTTCTTATAGTCAGAGGTCTTATTGCAAGGGGTTCTTATTGTCAGAGGTCTTATTGCAAGGGGTTTTATTGCAAGGGGTTTTTATAGTCAGAGGTCTTATTGCAAGGGGTTCTTATAGTCAGAGGTCTTATTGCAAGGGGTTCTTATTGTCAGAGGTCTTATTACAAGGAGTCTTATTGCAAGGGGTTTTATTGCAAGGGGTTCTTATAGTCAGAGGTCTTATTGCAAGGGGTTCTTATAGTCAGAGGTCTTATTACAAGGAGTCTTATTGCAAGGGGTTTTATTGCAAGGGGTTCTTATAGTCAGAGGTCTTATTGCAAGGGGTTCTTATTGTCAGAGGTCTTATTGCAAGGGGTCTTATTGCAAGAGGTTCTTATTGCAAGAGGTCCTACTGCAAGCGTCTTATTGCAAGGGGTCTTATTGCAAGAGGTTCTTATTGCAAGGGGTCTTATTGCAAGAGGTCTTATTGCAAGAGGTCCTACTGCAAGCGTCTTATTGCAAGGGGTCTTATTGCAAGAGGTTCTTATTGCAAGGGGTCTTATTGCAAGAGGTCCTACTGCAAGCGTCTTATTGCAAGAGGTCTTACTGCAAGGGTCTTATTGCAAGGGGTCTTATTGCAAGGGGTCTTATTGCAAGGGGTCTTATTGCAAGGGGTCTTATTTCAAGATGTCTTATTACATGATGTCTTATTGCAAGAGGTCTTATTGCAAGTGGTCTTATTGCAAGAGGTCTTATTGCAAGGGGTCTTATTGCAAGGCTTCTTATTACAAGGGGTCTTATTGCAAGAGGTCTTATTGCAAGCGGCCTTATTGCAAGGGGTCTTATTGAAAGGGTTCTTATTGCAAGGGGTTCTTATTGCAAGGGGTCTTATTGCAAGGGTTTCTTATTGCAAAGGGGCTTAATGCAAGAGGTCTTGTTGCAATGGGTCGTATTGCAAGGGGTTCTTATTGCAAGGGGTCTTATTGCAAGGGGTCTTATTGCAAGGGGTCTTATTGCAAGAGGTCCTATGGCAAGGGATCTTTTTGCAAGGGGTTCTTATTGCAGGGGTTCTTATTGGAAGAGGTCTTATTGCAAGGGGTCTTATTGCAAGGGGTCTTATTGCAAGGGGTCTTATTGCAAGAGGTTTTATTGCAAGGGGTCTTATTGCAAGGGGTCTTATTGCAAGAGGTTTTATTGCAAGGGGTCTTATTGAAAGGGTTCTTATTGCAAGGTGTCTTATTGCAAGGGGTCTTATTGCGAGAGGTCTTATTTCCGGCACAATCAGATAATTCTAACAAATAGACACCGTCTGGAAAGGTTCGTTTCATAGTTCTGTCAGCCCATGTTTCTAGTTTTCACAAATAGGGATAAAGATATGCTGAATCTATGATGTCATTTAGTGTGTAAACCTCTCAATACGATATCCGACATAATACATCTATACTTTTGTATATATATACCGTCTGAGTAATGAACTGTTTGTCCGAAATCATTGACCGTTCCAATTTATTTTTAGAGCATACTATAGTTGAGATTGAGCCCTATTGTGAGCAGATGATCTAGTTAAGTCCAGGTTGTCTAGAGGGTATGCTGGAGCTACTAGTGTATACACTGCAGGATGCCTGAAAATAATCCCGACAGTTGGGATATCACCACCAAATATCACATAGACTTAAATCCATTTTTTGCCATTTCTTCAGTTCTATTAACCATATGATTGATTTACACAGAAAATCTTGGATTGATTAGTTTTATGAATATGCAACAAAATAGCATGATCATCTTTAAATATTTCTAATTGAGTCTAATTTAGTAGATATTCTAGTTTGGTAAGGTTTCCAGCAAACTGTGTATGGAATTCTGCAAAACAATGTTTGGATCTGACATCAGGTTGCATGCACATTCTGTTAATATGTTACATATGTATACCATGCATTTGTAATTCATTATGTGAGAAATACTATACATATTTTTTTATATGCTTTGGTCTACTTCATTTCATACTATTTGACATATTCAAACATACTTTGCTCCACATGATCAGAAAAACTACTTATTATTCCACAGGGTTTTACTCCATGACCAGAAACTAATAGTAAATTTGACACAACTTTGCTCCAATAGATCAGTAACTATTTAGCTTTTGACATAACATTGCTGCCGTTATTAACATCAACCAAAAAAAAAAGGTGTTCATAAGTTTTCAAAAATCAACTCATGTATTGATTTGTAGACCCGCAATTGTGCAGAGCTGTGAACTTGACCAGCAATAAGAAAAACACTTAGGCTGGAATTACACATGTCTTATCATTCAAGTGTTCAAATTTAATGTTAGGTAACTATAAGGTGGAGGATTGGGTGGAAGCCTCCGAATAGCGTTGTAAACTGACTCCACCATGTTAAACCAATGCAAAAGTGAACCAGTCTGTCTATGGCAGAAATTTGTTGCATCAGCAACTGGTATACAGTCTAATATACAGACTATCTACAATAAAGACTATTGAATAATGTTGGAATATCAATAATGTCATGGACATGTCAAACATAATTATGTAAACAAGAGGTCAATGACCTTGAAGCTCTACTAGCTCGACCATCATTCGTGTGTGGTTTCATGAAAATATATCGAGTAGTTTCAGGAGTAGTCGCTACAAGTTTTTACTATATAACTCTATGTAAACAAAGATGCCTGCTGGCAGCCTTGTTTAATGTCGAATCAAAATAATTTTCGACAAGGACCAACATGTCATGCTGATCACTTTAGAAGAAGTCCCATTTCAATATCACTTATAGTTTTCAAGAAGTAGTCCCTACAAATTTGTTTTTTAAAAGTCTATTTTAAGCTATGGCGGCCATCTTGTATTTCTGACAGACCTGAAATTTTGCTAGGATCAACAAGACATCAAGAGCAACATTTCTGTTAAAAGTTAAAAGTACACATTTTTAAAATACCCATGACCTGATGACTATGCGTAAAATGTATTAGGAGTAACTCTTAATTTGACGCTCCAGTTTTGGGGCTTGGTCTGGCTAGTTAAATCTGTTTATATTGTGTATATAGAGTTTGGATTTTTAAAATATGTGTTGTTTATATACCTCGTCGTCAGTAGGTTAAGAAACGGTGTACATTAAGTTGTACAATTTGGTTGGTGTTGGAGCGTCTCCGTGGCTGAGTGGTTAACGACGTTGCTTTGCAAACTTTCGCCTCTCACCGCAGCGGGTTCGAATCCCACTGTGAGCTCGACGTACCAGTTCTACCCAGGAAAAGTGGGAGGTCAGCCTCCACCACAAAAAATCAACCGTCATATATAACCTTACATGTGTTGAAAATGACGTAAAACACTATACAAACAATGGTTGTTGCTGGCACAATAGCTACTTTAAAGAGTCGAGATGTACCAGACCACATTACCGACTGGCGACCAGTAATAAGAAAGCCTACTGAAAAATTAAATAAAAGGATTGAAGGTCCTGAGCGACGCCAAGATTAAACAGTGTCTGTCTTCTTGGTGAGGTTAAAGGTTATGTTAAATTTTACAGGTGTGGCGTACTAAAATGAAATGTTGATGCTTAGAACATGAGATTTTTTTTGTACTGAAAAATGCTTGGGACTGAATTATTTTTTTCAACCGCATCGGTTTTGGTTTTCGAGTGTATGTCAGTGCTCACAGGCAATTATTTAAAGAGACAGGCCCAGGGCTTGTTGCTTCTGAAAATGGACAGGCCCGGATTTAAAATGGACAGGCCCTGATTTAAAATGGAAAGGTCCAATATTTTTTTTCTTATTGGAAATTAAGTCTTTATTCGCTTTTATACCACACATTTGTTACATATGTAGTAATCAAACTCAGAACCTCCCGACTATATTTTTCTTTTTGCTACCACTTTATGCTCCTAGTCAGTGGACGTATTTACTACTTTGTTTCAAATAAGTTAGAATAGAATATTACATAGTAATTTATAACCGATGCAAAGGAGAGTACTAGCACTTTTTGCCAAACGATAATAATCAGAGGCGACTTGGTGAAACTGGAGCCAAGTTTTTAATCAGGTTTTATTAGACTATCAGGGCCTCCTGTGGCTATATTTCCTTTTTGTCACCACTTTCTACAAGTTAAAGAATTAGGAGCCTAGACTAGAAAGTATTTAAAAGTAGGATTCCAGGAACTCCTTACAGCTTAAACAATGAATAGAAATATACTTTATATCTGTATCTATACAGTTTTTCTTATTTGATTATGTAAAAAATAAATAAAAAATAAAATAAAAAATTATCCGAAATTATGTACCATCCGAACAACTATGACACCGCTGTTTTCACAAACATTCAATCGAAATACCATCAATTACAAACTTTTTTCATGCATTAATGTGTTTTGAATGCCAAAAATGGTATTTTTATCAAAGAGGAAAGAAAACACAACCCTAATAGCAGGATAATGTAGTTTTATGTCAATAATTGTCGATCTCAAAAGTTGTGACAAAAGGTCTGCAAAGATTGCTGTGTGTCCCTTTAAACTATTTGATTTGTTTACCTTGGTAGTAGAGAACTGAGCACTTCTTGACAAATTCTTTTCATCTACTTGTGTATTTATTTGTAGCAGATGCCATACTATTTCTCAAAGTACTAGGCACAATAACTACAATATTTACGGACATTTAGTTCCCAGTTTGTTATCTAGGTCACACATGTCATGAGCGGCACATCCGGGTAACTACGCTATTGATTCCATTCATCAAATATATATATGCGTGTATTATTGCGCATAGTATTTCAGTTCCTTTTTCAAAAAAGACACATATATACTGTATACAATGACAATTATTCACAATCAGTAGTTATATTATTCGGTATATATAACGTTCATGTCAGTCACCTTACGAAATTAAGTTATACATGAGGCAGTTAAAGGAACTACATTCTCGAAGTGCGTAAAGCTCCCAATCCGATTTTTGGTGTATTAATGCGCATAATATTTCGGTAAACCTACAAAAAAGACACGTTTATACAGTATACAATTACAATTATTTCATTATTTCACAATCAGTAGTTATATTACTCGATATACAGAACGTTCATGTCAGTCACCTTATCAAATTAAGTTGTATTTGAGGCAGTTAAAGGGGACTACATTGCCGAAAGCGGTAAAGCTCCTCACCTGTTTTAAAAACTCCCTATAAGTTTGGCGACTCAATAAAAATGGCAGACAGCTGAAGAAATTCAACATTATTTGTCCACGAATTCTACTGTATTATTTTTTATTTGGGTGCACATCCTGGCCTTATTTGTTTATTTTCAATATTTGATCATCCGCAAAAACAGAAATTCAATAAAACTTGCAATATTTATCAGTCATACCATTTAAGAAGTATGTCAGAATGCTTCTTTGATTCAATATAAGCTCAAGTTTCCTCAAACCAAAGAGCGCCCGGCCCCAATCGAAGAACATTTTAAATTGTAATCCAATATAAGGGAAATAACTTTTGTTTATAATTGCAATTATATCTATTAATAATAATATCGCTTGGAAATCAATCGGAAATGGTGATAAATTTGTTAGACAGATTTCCAGTAGGGTGTATCAGCTCAGAGTGAAATTAAATCAAACCGCTGGAATGCAAGACAGACAACATTCTTTAATATTAAAGACGTTTAATTTGTTTAGCACTGATTGTGTGTGATCTTTCATAGAAGCGCCCAGATGACTGAGATCCTTGTCAGTGGAAAATTACATCTGAAAGACATCAAAGAGTGCTAAAGAAACCTATTTAAAATTTGGTTTGTTTTTAAAGATTAAGGTTGGCATGTTGGGACTTTTTTGGCAGGTGGATCCGGTTTTAAAATAAACTATTATCTATTAGGCTTTTTTGCTGAATAAATCTTTCATACATGAACATGTATGAAAAAAACTTGAATGATATCCTGACTGCTCTATGAACTTCACCATTGCAGTTATTGGCATCGCTCACATTTCATCACTGAACACGACATTCATGTAGACTAAACACATAGACTGAAATGCTGTTAGTTACATGTAGTTTTTCAGGAATTATAACGACGCAGGCTGCAGACACTTTTCATGCAAAGTGCATGTCATTTGAGGCACGTGCAAGGGTTGGTCAGGCACAGTGCTTAGATCATGCATTCTTACCATCAAGCGCAGCCTTACACGCAAGCTTTTCTCGTTGAAGAGCTTTTTCTAAGCGTCCAATGTGACCATAGTGCACTGAAAAAACATGCCTAATTGCTTGTTAAGTTAATTTCTTTTATTTATATTTTCATCCATGGATATCAGATTCTAAAATATCAACAGAATTGTATTAGGTTTTACAGCGCACCAACACAAAAAGGTTACAATGTGTATGGCAAATTCTGTTGTAAACACTCCATTTGTCACTGGAGCCATGATCATTGTTTTCTGCCACCACTCAAGTAGCACCTGACACAATACAGGGATGATTTAGACTTTAATGAATAAGACAAAAAATAACAAAACTCACATAAATTCCGAGGGAAAGGAAAAGTACTGGCCCTATTCTTGCCCAGGAAACATACAAACTTTAAAATATCGCAATCCATTTAAAATATCAAAATGCATTACGTTTTTGCACTGAATGACAAAATACCCTTTAATAGAAATAAATCCAAAACAATTATATTAGAGTGATAATTGATCATAAATGTTTTAACAAAGCAAGCAAGGCAACACAATATAAAATAATTAATCAAAAATAATCATAAGCATGTAATAAAACTGATTGCAACGATGGAATATCAAACTGGATCACAGGGTGTAAAGCAACAAATAAATAAATAAACAAACAAATGAAACACAATGCCATTGGTGTACTTCAGTGAAATTAAACATACATGTACCAAGGCCTAAAAAAAAAGATTTGTTTCCTGTTACCCGACTGACCATGAGTTTTACTCCCCTACAGTATTTTTTTATAATGTTTTTTATAGCGGTAAAAATATCGCGACTATGACAACGCAAATGAATTATTATACCAGTCCTGTCACTTAGCAAAGATCATTTTTCAATTTCCAACGCATACGTCTTTTTGACATTGAAAGTTGTCGATTTGAAGTTCGCTATTCTCATCAAAAATCAAACACACACTGTCAAAAACATACATAAATCTCAAGATAAACGCTTTAATTTACTTGTTGCGAAGAAATAAATTCAAAATAGATTGAATATTGTGTTATACACGAGTTTTACCTGCAACCCACATTCTCGGATTACAGCATTCAATATTATCATGTTGATTTTTTTCGCAGCATATATCCCCTAACCATAAGCTTGTTTCTTACAAATTTATATTACGATTGTTTGAAATTTCTAAGGCTAAATATTATTTTAAAACTAAGATAGATGATGGATGTTCTAAGATTCGGAAGATGACAATGGATGAAAATATACTAATTTTGGAAGGGGTTTCCCCAGAATACATATCACCTGACAACTCTGTTTTTAAACATCCAATCAAAATTGATCGCACTAGCGAGAAGCAGATCGACCTATTGCGAATAGCGCGTGTTGTTTACGTAAGCTACTGTACACCGGCAATGCACTCGACAGCTTCACATTAGACGAGGGGTAGGAATTTGAGAGTTTTCCTGGAATCCTAAATATTTTATGACGACTGAGTACCTGTATCTGCAGCCATGTGTACTGAAGAAACACAACAAACAATGGACTTCTTTTATGCAACTTTATTCTGACAGTGCTGTTATACATAATTTGAAACACACTGGTATTGAGGTCTTACCAAAAAAAAAAATCCGACATACCCACCCCCGTTTTTTTGGGCATGTAACAGGAAACATCACTATTTTTTTTAGGCCTAATATGCCTATAATCATTAAGGTCATCAAGCATATGTAATTGAAGCTCATTATTTTGAATGCTAACAATGCAAAAATACAGTATTAAAGCATATGAACATTAAAAGCAAACAGTCAAGTAAGATATATATAAAAATAATGTTTATTATCTTCTATTAAGCTAAATGTAACCACCCTACATTAACGGTACCTTCTCTTACCTTTACTGGAGACACCCCTATATCGCAGTTAATATCGCACCTTACGATATCACTACTGCAGGTACCCCTATAACTTACCTGCACCCTTCCCTATATCACATTTAATATCGCAACTTATTTCCTACTGTATAATCCCTTATAAATGCCCCCCTCCGGGGCGTAAATTTTTTGAAAAGGGTGGCGTTTATTTGAGACCAAAAATACACAATTTAAATTTTCAATCAGACATTATTTAATGATTTTCTTTACCAAGAAAACCAAAGTCTGCATGTCAATCAATCAATTAATGCATCGGATTATTTAAGTTTTCTAGTGATTTTGTGTGTTCCATTGTGAATAAAAGATTAACTTGATCTTTTGGTCAAAAATTATTTCTGAAAAAAATGGTGGGGGGAGGAGCGTTTATTAGGAATTACACGGTATGTCTCATTCCTTACTGCAGGCATCCCTATAACTTACCTGCACATATTAATATTCTAAACAAATAAGGTAAAGATCAGATAAAAAATGAAGTTACTACAGATTTGCCAAGGTCACTTTCCCGCACCTAAAATCCACTTGCCCAGGGCGTCGGGCAACCGTATTTCCGGAACCCTAGTAAGGCTAAATTTCATGATCAATACGAGTCAACGCTATGATCAGATGTAACGTCATTTGTGCATAAATATATTGTGCTTGTCTGTATATGGATATTTGAAGATAAACATATTTTATGCATTTCAAAGATCGAGTGCGAAGATCGCCTTGAAGTTAGAAAGTGAGTACAGTCTCATGAATAGCTTGCAGAGTAGCTTAAGCAGCTTAGAGCAAATGCTCTAAATAAGGAAAAAAACATAATAATGTTGTTTTTTAATTTATAGTCTACAATGTTACACCACCTTGTAATTGTGCAGAAACGCTTTCCTGCTCCCTCCTGTATCTTTCTGCAGTTCTCTCGGTGTTTGCCAACTGTCCAGAAACGTCGTTGTACAGGTATAGCAAGTATACGCCCCCAAAAAAGAGGCATACACCGACCACAACTTTCCCCATACCAGCCTGTCTACGTATCATCTCAGTATTCATATGAATTCGCCAAACTATAATATTTCTTCTGACAACTGCAAAATCAAAACAACATGGCGAGACGTGTCAGTAGACTGGTTTTTTGATTGATCCGTAAACAATCCGCAAGTACAGAGTAGGACAGAAACACAGTGTTCCAAACCAAAAGATATTTAATGAAAACTAAAATAAAGTTATAAGAAGTTGAATTGGATTTTATAGTTTCACCAACAGCTGAAGTCATATGGCGACTGTTCCAGCTTCCATTGGTGGAGGCAGACCCCAGGTGCCATCCGGGCAATGTTCGTGCATTGCCCGGATGGCACCTGGGTAGAACCACAGACATATTGCTAGGTCGTAGAACCACAGACGTTCCGCAAGCCAAGCTGGATAGCTTCCTCACATAAAGATTCATAAGACCATGAGGGATCGAACCCACAGCGATGATGGGAAAATGATTTCCAGTCAGAGACTCTAACCACTTGGCCACGGACGCCCCAAGTTATAAGAAAAAGGCGTAAAACGTTACAGGTCTGACATCAGGGCTTTATATGACAAATATTACCCCAGCTGATATCCCCTCAGACAAGCAAGCTTGAAGAAGAACACGGGCATAAGTTGAACATTACACGTCGGTCCATTAGTGTATTATTATTTCCTTTAGAGAAATTTACTTCTCAGCAGAGAATAGATTAAGCAGATGCATGCGAACAGATCCGCCTGTGGGGCACATGGTGTTTTACTGTATTCGAATATTTGCATAGACTTTCCTGTCTATGTAAAACTGTGACTCCCGGGAACGGCTCACATATGACCCCAGGGTCACCATTGTAACAAACTTTGGATGCGGACCATAAGCGTATGCTACATACACACTATAATACCTCTAGTTCTTACAGATTCAGAGAAGAAGATCTTTTTAAGCTTAGCTCAAAACTATCCTGGAAACATCACAATAATCGAAATACCACCAATAAGTATCAAAAACTGGAATGCTGTGAAATCACAGCTTCAGACAGAATATATCACCGACCTTGAACTTAACTGCCTAAAGAGGCAGTTAATAAACTAATCAGAATATGTAATGCTGAACAACTTGGAACCTGCTCCCCAAAAATTGGACTTGATCTTGAAATCTCAAGAAAAAAAATACACCAGCAAGGAAGTCGTTAAACTTCAATTTATTAACAGACGGTATCCATCCGGTACCTGAATTAAGCCGCCTTTGGTTAGCTAGACTAGCGTTATCAATTCAAAATAACCTGGAATAATATAAGATTAGGGATAAATACCTCATACTAAAATATTAGCTAATGAGACCTTGTCCTGGTGTCGACTAAGAAGGTAGGGACGCCCAACCTCTTAACATAATCGAACCCAGGGTAACGGGATCTACAATCAAAAAATCTGGTCATAATGGCCGAAGGATTTACTTCCAACTTCAAAAAATCTCTAAATTTTACAAATCCAACCAGCACCCCTCTGTCAAGACCACAAATAGAGAATAATCAAAAAAAAAAGGCAATGGTCTGATAGTGAAGTATGTCCACAGTGTGAAAATAAAATAAATCAAAATACACCATGCCTTACATGTATACACTGTGGCCTGACATTTTTTATCTCTTGTACACATATAAACATTGAACAGTACAAACTGATAAGTGACCCTAATCTCAACTTGGCATGGACGTGTCCAACATGTAAATATACATTACCAACCCTTCTGCGATTAGATGGCTCTATAAATGAACTAAAATCAACAAATGAACAAAGACTTTCCAAAATTGAAGGCGACTTGTCAAACATAGATACACAAATAGATAACAAAGTACAAGAGGAAACTCAAAACATTAAAGAATCATTATTAAAAGAAATACAAGAAAACGTAACGCAACATATTGATTCTAGAAAAAAAGAACACGAAGATAGAAAAAATAGGGTCCAAATATTATGATTTACAATCTCCCTGAAAGTAAACAAGACAATTCGGATCAAAGGAAACTGGAAGACCAAAATAATATTGAACAGATCGTCCAAGCACTAGGTGTTGAAATAAATATAAAAGTAGGGTTTAGAATTGGAAACAAAGCTATAAATAAAACTAGGCCATTTAAACTAGTGTTAGAATCCAAAAAAAAAAAAAAAAAGAGAAATCTTAACTGAAGCAAAGCATATAAAAAATAAAGCTCCAAGCCTTCTAACAGGAGTAATAATGGCAGCCGACTATACCCCAAAACAAAGGGAAGAAAGAAAACAATTACTACAGGAATTGGCAACAGCCAGGCATACAAATAAAAAAGCAGTAATAAGAGAGGGCAAAGTAATCATTCCCACTAATAATCACACTTTAGGCCAAGAAAACCAAACAACAAATAGCCTAAATACTACAAAACCAGAAGCAATAAACCAACCAACCAATATTAGATCAGCATCAAATAGAGAAACAATAAACCAACCAACAAATATCAGCTTGGCCTCTAATAGAGAAAATTTACAGGAAACAAGACTACATTTAAGTCCGATCACAAAATCTCAAACACCAAACATGATGGACGAGACCATGTCAATGTATCTGGATTCAATAATTGTTAGTCCGGAAAGGACAATAATTGGAGGAGTACAAGTATCTAGTACCGAACCAAGTTCTCCAGAGGTCAACCGTGAATAGAGAAGAGAGACAGTTTTATTTTTAACCATGTAAATAGAGAATCGGCAAGTGTAAATAATATATCAAGTGCCCGCGGCCCACCAGATGTGCTTCAAATTCTATATACAAATGCTGATAGCCTTAACAATAAATTGTCCGAACTTAGCCTACAAGTACAGGCATTAGATCCTGACTTAGTCGCAGTTACAGAAACGTTATCTAATACATCATTTTTTGAACAAACATACACAACCCTACAAATTGAGGGATACCAAATGTTTCACAATAACACAAAATCTGGAAGGGGAATTATAATATATACTAAAAACAACATTATAACATCAACTATTAACATAAGGGACACAATCGAATCTGTTTGGATTAAAATCAAATTAGAAAATAACGACACTTTATTAGTAGGCTGTATATATAGAAGCCCAAACTCAACGTTCGAATCTATCTTTGACCTTGGGCACTAGTTACAGGAAGCATGCTCGGTTGGTTGCTCTCATCTGCATTGTAGGTGATTTTAATTTTAAGGAAATAGATTGGATAAAAAATGACACTAGTATGAGTGAAAATCATCCAGCAAGTATTTTCCTTGAAATGGTCAGAGACAATTTTTTAACACAACATGTGACACAAGCGACAAGATATAGGGAAAATAATACGCCCTCTACCTTAGACCTAGTTTTTACAAACGAAGAGAATATGATAGACAAAAAAGATTATCTCCCTGGACTAGGGAAGAGTGATCATATTCTGCTACAGATCTTTTATCGTTGCTACTCAAGTAGGATAGAATGCAAAACAACCAAACAAATTTTTTTTAAAGGCAACTATATTCAAATGAGGGAAAGCTGTAACTCTATTAATTGGGAGAATACATTAAATGACAAAAATGTAAATGATGCGTGGCACTCCTTTGCCGATAACCTCAATAACATTATCGATAAAAATATACCAGAGTGCACTGGAGCCATCAGGCAGAATAACAATCTCCCATACATAGATAATAACACAAAAAAAACATAGTTAGAGACAAAAGAAAATATTGGAAAAAATACCTTTATTGCAAAACTCATTCAAATTTTGAAAAATACGTAACAGCTACATATGCATTAAAACTAGCAAAGTATAATTATGAAAAAGACCTTGCAACTCGAATAAATAGTGACAATAAATTATTTTGGAAATATGTAAGGTCAAAAAACTAAAACAAAACTACAATAGTCTTAGATGACCAAGAGAGAGCAAATATTTTTAATCAATACTTTGCCAGTTTCTACAAACACAATGAACTAAATGACAATCCAGCTATCCCTCAAAGAAGTATTAACTCCATGCTTGACAACATTATCATAACTGAGAACGATGTTCTGCTAGCAATAAAGGAATTAAGACCAAATAAATCAGCTGGCCCAGAAGGAATACATCCCAAAGTGATAGTTGAATGTAAAAATGAATTAACAAAGCCGTTAACAAAAAAAATTAACAAATCATTAGATGAATCAATAGTACTAAGTTCCTGGAAAATAGCAAATATAACACCAATTTTTAAATCAGGAAAAAAACAATCTCCAGAAAACTATAGACCAATACGCTTATGCCCTATTGTTTCAAATATAATGCAAACAATTATCAAAAAGAATATTATAGATCATATGCAAAGTAACAATTTATTTTCAATACACCAGTTTGGATTTATGAAGGACAAATCCTGTCCTCTTCAATTATTAGAAGTACTGGAAGATTGGTCTGATGCACTTGATAGTGGCCAAGAGCTTGATGTAATATGTTATGACTTTAGGAGAGCATTTGATACATTACTACATAACAAGCTGCTAACTAAATTAGAAGGTTATGGCATTGTGGGGAAGCTTTTGGAATGGGTGAAAGACTTCCTAAGGGACAGATCTCAAACGGTGGTTATAAATGGAAAACACTCAACATCCGAACAAGTATACAGCGGGGTACCTCAGGGTAGTGTGTTAGGTCCTACCCTTTTCCTTGTCTTCATAAATGATCTCCCCGAGGTAGCGGAAACAGTAGTCAAGCTATTTGCAGATGATACCAAAACATATTCAGTTATAAATTCCCAAGAAGACGTAGATAAATTACAGAGAACTACTGACAATTTTTGCGACTGGTCCAAAACTTGGGATTTAGAATTTAATTTAAAAAAATGTAAAAGAATGCATATTGGTAAATCAGTGGCTACTGATAACCATTTTATGAAAGACAGGGAGAATCGTAGGGACTTGATTATAAATGTTTCAGAGGAGAAGGATCTGGGGGTGATAATTGACAGTAATCTCACCTTCAACACTTATATAACCTCCAAAATAGCCTTAGCGAATAGAAATCTAGGAATAATTATGAGAACCTTTACGTATCTAGACAAGAATATATTTTTGACACTATTCAAAGCTTTAGTAAGACCCCATTTAGAATATGCCAGTACAGTTTGGTCCACGTACTTAAAAAAGCACCAAATCGCTATTAAAAATGTTCAGCGTAGGGCAACACAAATGTTATCGTCTTTAAACAACCTAGAATATAATGAACGGCTAAGATCCTTAGGTATTCCTACTCTTCAATACCGGAGGTTACGTACAGACATACTGCAGGTCTTTAAGATCCTTAGAGGATTCGATATATCATCAATCCAAAACTTTCTCCCTTTAGCAACATATACCAGAACGAGAGGGAATACCCTAAAACTTTTTAAAAAACAAGCCAAAACAGAACGCAAAAAAAAATCCTTTCGCATTAGGGTAGTGGAAGACTGGAATTCCTACCAGAAAGTGTTGTCCAAGCACCGAGTGTAAATGCCTTTAAGAGCAGACTAAACAAACATTGGCATAATAATCAAATAAAATGTGATGCTAGTTGTTTCCCAAGCCTGCGCAGTAGACACTCTCGACCGATAAACAACCAAAGAGAAGGGCCTCCAGAAGCCACAGGCTTACCATTGGCCTCGGAAAAGTAAGTTACGTTAAGTAAGTTACAAGTAAGTTAAGATTTCCGTCTATGTAAAACTGTTACCCCCGGGACTGTGCTATATCTGACCATAGGGTCACCATTAAAAAAAACTCTTTAATAGTAGAGAGTCCTAATCTTATGATACATGCAAAATATTAGACCTCTAGCTCTTGCAGTTTCAGAGACGATTTTTTTTAAAGAAACATGATTTTTTCTTTAAAAGGGGAGATAACTCTAATATTAGGAAACAGCCATCCTGTTAGCACTGCTATCATGTTTTGTTTTGTTTTTTTCTCTATAAGGTACCCAGTAACATGGTAACAGTAAAAAAAAATGCGGTCCTTCGTAACACACCAACGCGTCCCCCTCCTCACAAATCCCCCCCCCCCATACGACCCCTACCCCCCTCCCCCCCCCCCCATAAAAAAACACTCTCCAAACCACCCCCAAATCTGACTTAAGACGCTCAAAGGTACCGATTTAAGGTGAACTATCCTTAAATCAATATCAAAATGAGTAATAAATTGCCTTAAATTGGGGCAATTCAAGCATAACGAGCGTGTCAGCGTAATGCCCTTGAGATCGTAGCAAAACAGTGTATGGCTCATAGATTATATCCCATAGATAGATGGAAAGAAGGCACAAATGAGGGACTCGATCAAAAGTCGAATAAGATTAGATCCGTATGAATCCCGGAACAGTGAGAGCTATTGCGTCTCATAGTCTATACGTGCCCTGAACCCATGTTTGCAGTCTGTATTGACCTGTTTTTTTATCAAGGTGGTACATGATGATACCTTCTTGATTTCGCATCAAAGCTGGTCGGTCATACTGTGTGGTAGTTGCTGGTCTTGAATCTATCTATTGTTTGGCCTTCAATCATCTGGTATTTTACTGCTAATTATACTAAAGAATGCTGGAATACAGCAGTGAGTGTTAGTGACTGTTTTTCAGATGAGTATCAGTTATCGTGCCGGGACCACATATTTTGAATGAGTTTTAGTACACCGTTCCTGGTGACTGTGACCTCTGGCATTGCATAATATTATTGACCTGATTAGGGATATATTACCCTTCACATCATGTGTGAAGACATACTCATCCTGTTTGTTCCATATTTCAGCCTTGTTCTGTTCTTTATGTGGACCAACTCCGCTGGTTTCTTTCCGACGTGACTTGATATATTACTCGAATCGCCTTCGTTTTTCGGGTTTAATGTCATTCTCTATTAAGTCGTCGACGTCAGTGAGACTGACCACATTTCTCCAATAAGCCCAATAAGCCTGATGCAGAGCTCTTCAGCTGTTTGTATTGCTGAATTTCTTTGGCATTGTTTGTTGCTAGAGTGTATATGCTTACACTGTCAGTTTACTATAGTGGTACAACATTCAAAGAGTAGTTAAACGCATGAAAAATAACTCCAATATCAAAATGGTTCGCTATACATAAACATATACTTGAAGAGGGGCTGTAGAGAGGAAAGACCGCCTGGCTCCGCACTAACACAGCTCCGTCTCCATCTACAACATTGTACTGTGTTCTTCCTGTTTAGAGTGGCGTTTGCTCAAATTCTCCTGTTTTCTATTGTTTTCGATAGTTTTGTAACTTTCCGCTAAATGTAATAGTTTGCTATCTTTAAACTGGTCTACAACGTACAACTAGAGCAACCCTATAAAATCCCTAATTCTCGAGTTTGTTACCAATTGTCAAGTGATGTATTGACTAATTCGCCCAATTTGGGAAAGGCCCAATTACTTGGGAAAGCAATGCCTAGAAGTATATTAACTTAATAAATTCGAAGTTAAATGCAATTATCCCAAACCGAAAGTAGACTGTCATTTGTCAACCGCCTGTGAGAGCTCCTCAGCGATTGGATAATCCATGGTAAGATACGCCCCCAGTGTACATGTACACAAATCGCGTTTACTTTGATCTACCGAGAGGTAACATATTTGTGATCAGTGAATAGATAGTTGTTATTAATTAACTTAATCAGGATCAAGTATGGATTATAATACATATATGGGCTGTTTAGATATGTTGACATGTATATAATTTGTGTTTTAATTGATGACAAACAGGGAAATGGTTGTTAAAGCATCAACTGAAGTCCAGATGGAACAACTAGAAGGTAACGAGTTTTTACTTTTTACCAAAAAAGTTAGCCTCCGGCAAAGTTGACACACTCGACAGGTGAACGAACGGAGGTATATGTTATAGCGGAGTGTTGCACAATAAACAATAAAACTGTCATCATGTTGAAAGGGTGAGATGTGTTGATAACCTGTCAATTGTGTAATATGTAACTTGTTAATTGGACAATTTATTTGAAGTTGCATTTGTAAACATGGATATTTGGTAAATTAAAGGGACACATGGCACTCATAGTTTTTACCAGGAATTAAAATTAGCATCTCGATTTTTTTTTTTTAATTCAACATCATATCTTCACTTAAATCTGCTTGCATACATTGTCTTCTTTATTCTACCATATGCTAAAATATGGTATTGATGCAATATAATCAACAGTTAGTAATTCATAATTTTTCATTAGAGAGATGTTGAGATTTTATCTTATTTTCAGTAGGTGATAAAATTTGTGTTACTCGGGTTTTATCCTTTGGTTCTATAGTAAAATAAAAATCTTTGGCAGAGTAAAAAGACGATAATTTTCGAGATTTTGATTTTGAAAGGTACATTATATTAAATCAATTTGCATGAATCTGCATGAAATATGCAGGGTTTTAAAAGAATCGCACTGTAGATACCTTAATTTTAACAGTAAACTTGGTTGAACATCAAGGATAAAGACCGAGTTTATCACCTACCAGAATGTATTATGTATGTCTTATTTCTGGTCACTGATTGGTCAGTTTTTTTGATGATGCTCTATCAAAATTATGAATATACAAAAACAATTTGCTTTGCATAGTATGTAAAAAACAAGAAACACCTCAAGTTTTAAAAAAAAATCAAGATTGCCGTGTGCCCCTTTAAAATGCCAAAAGTTTACATACCTTATGACAGATTACAGTATGCTGAAAGACCGACCTAAACAAACTGACTATTAAAATCGTGGAAAATACAGTTTCTGATGTGCGTGCCCATTACCTATTATCCACCCCCCGTCCCCAGTCCCAAACCACCCTCCCCCCACTACTCAAAAATTCCTGCAGTCTGTTAAGCAGCAAACTTTATCATCTTTTAATATCCTTACTTTTAAGAAGAGTAAACTTTGATTATCACAGATTAGCTAATCATGTATTCAGCTGATCATGTATTCATAGATTAAAGTTTAAAAATTCATAATTACATTTATATTGCATTGATGAAAAACATTGTAATGTCCATGCCAAATAAAGATGCCAAATAAAGATTTGAATTAAATTTCATAGTTTTAGTGCTCATATAAATTATGATATAGCAACACCCTTAAATAAATCACTGGTCACTAAAATTATCAGTGATATTTAATTTTGGTTTACAACGTAATTGATATGATCATTGATACAGGCAGTTAAACAATGATAACCGACCAAAAACACTCCGGGGTGTCCGCCTGTTATCTGTTGGGTATTGTCAGGGTCTTCTGAGAATCAAAATAGAACCTTGTTATACCCCCTTTTTCGCAAAGTGAAGTGGGGGCTATATAGGTATCATGTTGCCCCTAATGTCATGTAACACATTTTTAATACTTGTATATTATATCTCAATATCATTATCTCTTATATAACATTTTTGAATGTTTTCAAACTTCTTATACTCATAACAACTGATGACCTTATTATATATGAGCCGCAACACACGAAATTTCCCTTCGGACGTTTAAACAACAACGTCATAAAGTAACAATTTATGACGTCGGCCGGTAATCAATTAATTACATATCATTTCTCGTCACTTCCATGTTTTACGTTATTACTATATCGTATGGAATATGTTTTCTTAATATAAATAGTTGATGCCATAGAAAATGGTAATTGTTTATGTTTTTTGTCGTTATTTAATCAACGAGGTCGTCCAAGACGCCGACGTCAACGTCAAAATTAATGTTTAATACAATCTTTAATTTTCAAATTGAGATAAAATCCTTTTTAATTAAGATATCAAGATCAAATAAAGAGATTTTTGAAGAGAAAATCAACGTGTTTCATAAACATAAAAAAATATAAAATGTCAAAATTTTGTCTGAAGGGTCGTTTTCGCGTGTTTCGGCTCAATCATCTACACCACTCATTGATTGCCTAATTTATTAACACATTTTTATAACTTTCATTTCTCAAACAATTTTGAATGGGTTGTTCACAAACTTCATATACACATGACAACTGATAACCTTATGTCCCTCTACATTGCCATTGTTGATTGCTTAATTTATTTCAGAATTAGGGCCCTTTCTTTCACTTAGAATTTTCTACTCTAATATTGTATAATGTCCTGTAACACATTTTTTCTCAGAAAATGAGTTGTTCTCAAACTTCATATACACATAACAGCTGATAACCTTATGTCCCTCTACATCACCCATTGTTGACTGCCTAATTTATAACTTTGTTTGACTTAGATTGTATAATGTTCTGTAACTTATTTTTCTCAAACATGTTTGAATGGGTTGTTCTCAAACTTCATATTCACATAACAGCTGATAACCTTATGTACCTCTACACCACCCATTGTTGACTGCCTAATTTATTCCAGAATTATGGCCTTTTGTTTCCACACTAATATTGTATAATGTCCTGTAACACATTTTTTCTCAAACATTTTCGAATCGAATATTCTCGAACGTCATAATTATATTATATACATATGACAACTGATGTTTACTTCAAATGGTGAAGATTTCTTTTCATTGCCTCTATCCGGCTTAGTGTTTACCATAGGTTTTATCGATAGCCTCTATATAGGTCACGCTCTTAACCGCGAAAACTATTTGTAATAAAATCGTCATAAATAAATGGTGGAAGTGTTTGAAAATCTGAGTCAACTGATTGGTTGAAAAGGTATGGTAAACTACGGTGTCCGGTTGGGGCCAGATACAATGTCGCAGTGTCGTGGGCGACAATGAGACGCTCGACAACGCGACATCGCGATACGACAGTGCGACATCGTGATACGACAACTCGACATTGCGATACGACATCGCGACATTGCGATACGACATCGCGATAATTATGTCGTGATGTCGTATCGTAATGTCGCATTGTCGGGCGTCGCATTGTCGCGCACGACAACGCGACATTATGTCGTAATGTCGCCCACGACAACGCGACATTCTTTCAATTGTCGTGATGTCGTTATGTCGTTGGCAATACGACATGTTGTCGTGCGTGACAATGTGACGATCGACAATACGACATCACGACATAATTATCGCGATGTCGTATCGCAATGTCGAGTTGTCGTATCGCGATGTCGCACTGTCGTATCACGTTGTCGGGCGTCGCATTGTCGCCCATGACAATGCGACATTGTATCTGGCCCCAACCGGACACCGTAGTAAACACTAATTTTTACGTAGAATTATTTTTACATTAAAAATTAACAATTATTTATACATTTATTATTGTTAATTTTGCCCATTCTCATTGGCTATATCAAGTAAGCAGGGGTATTCATCACCTTCAGTGATAGTTCTAATTATTCACTGATGTACATGTAAATTATTAACCTTGGTATAGATGGAAGCAGGGCTATTTTCCTTCATAAACAGGGGCCGATCCTAGTAAAATAGCCTACATTTTCCCCCTCTTTGGCTGAGAAAATTCCCCTAAAAATAATTATTTATTTATTAAACATAATTTCCTCCTCTTACTTTCTCATCATTGCTATGTTTGGGATACAGTTATAGAAGACAGTTCATCTTAAATGTACCTTATTTGCACACCCAAATCTTCAATTTTTGCCTAATACACTGTTCCTTCAATGTCTCGAAATCACACTATTTTTCACCCTTTATCTCGAAAATCACGCTGTTTTCCCCCTGTTGAAAGGCCTGGGCCTCTTCCCCTATTTCGGAAAAAAAGCCCTGGTAAGTTACGGCTTCATCTTATGATATTGTGAGCAGTTATTACCGTTATACTGGTAAGGTGGTATTAAGTGGTATATCATAAGTGTACGTTACTCTCGCCTGTCCATCTGTCCAATTCTCATACAATAACAGCCTTACAGCTTTCATTCTGACTCACATCTGCATGACAGTAAAAGAAGGTCAGTAAGAATGACCTTGACATCTTACACACTTTATTTAAAACATTTTTATGTGACTGATATCACTAAAGCGTCATCCATGTCCCAAAGACATATTTTGCAATTGTTTTTTTCTCCTCTTTTCTCATATTTCGAAACTGCTAACAACGACCAGCAAATAGGACTCAATCTTAGATATAGTATGTTCTAAAAAAATAAACTGAAACAGTCAATGATTTCGGACAAACAGTTCATTTAACTTACACTGTATGTATAGAAAGGTATCTGTTTATTATGTCGGACATCGTATTGAGAGTTGTACACATTACCTGACATCGTTGAGCTTTATCCCAGATATATGCCCATTATGAACATGATTGTGTATGTGCTTGTGAATAACTCAAGATTAAACGATAAAAAAACAATTGCACCCTTATTATCTTGTTGTGTTGGAGGACAAAAGAAAAGCACGTACACAGTCATATTATGTTATTTGGGGGAAATAAAGAATACTACTACTGTAAACTAATCTTGTAGATCTGTCTTGACTATACACATACCAGCAGTCGCTCAGAACATTGAATTCAGAAATCACCTCCGTGGTCGAGGGTTTAAGGATATTGTAAACCTACTCACCACTGTGGGGTCGAATCCCAATGGGAGCTCAACTTGCTAGTGAGAAAATGTTGATTCTTACTGGTTCTACTCAAGAAAATTGGAGGATTTGCCTCGGTCCCAAACAATCGACCCTCATAATTTATATGGCATAAAATGTGCTAAAAATGAGGTAAAACACTGTTTAAACAAACCAGGATTTTATGTTAAAAGATTGGGGATTTGGAAGGGATGTTGGGACATGATCCCATGTTCTTTAGGTACATGTTATCTCCAGGTACATGGTACATGTAATCTCCAGGTACATGGTACATGTAATCTCCAGGTACATGGTACATGTAATCTCCAGGTACATGGTACATGTAATCTCCAGGTCAGGTACATGGTACATGTAATCTCCAGGGACATGGTACATGTAATCTCCAGGTACATGTAATCTCCAGGTACATGTAATCTCCAAGTACATGGTACATGTAATCTCCAGGTACATGTAATCTCCAAGTACATGTAATCTCTAGGTACATGTAATCTCCAGGTACATGGTACATATAATCTCCAGGTACATGGTACATGTAATCTCCAGGTACATGGTACATGTAATCTCCAGGTACATGGTACATGTAATCTCCAGGTACATGTAATCTCCAGGTCAGGTACATGGTACATGTAATCTCCAGGTACATGGTACATGTAATCTCCAGGTACATGTAATCTCCCGGTACATGGTACATGTAATCTCCAGGTACATGTAATCTCCAGGTACATGGTACATGTAATCTCCAGGTACATGTAATCTCTAGGTACATGTAATCTCTAGGTACATGTAATCTCCAGGTACATGTAATCTCCAGGTACATGTAATCTCTAGGTACATGTAATCTCTAGACATGTAATCTCTAGGTACATGTAATCTCTAGGTAGATGACATTTCTTGGTATATGTAATTTTTTGTAATTTCTTGGTACTTGAAATTTCTTGTAAGTTCTTGGTACATGTAATTCTGGTTAGGTGTAATTTCTAGGCACTTGTAGTTTCTAGTTACATGTAATTTCTTGTAATTTCTATTAAAGTATAAGTAATTTCTGGGTATATGTAATTTCTAGGTAAATATATAACTTCTAGTAATTTCTAGGTACATATGTAATTTCTAGATACAGAGGCACGTGTAAAATACTGTATATATTGCCACGTCAGGTCAACATCTAAATGCTGGAGGGTGTAGGTGGGCTCTCAGTATAGAGGTCCAAATATCCCTACATGTATATAACTATTCGGCCATTGTTTTAAATATCATGTACACAGAAATCTTCTAATTGTGCCAACATGACATCATCTTATCACCCTGATAGAGCCTTTTAGATGGTGGACTGTTCCGCCAGAGATAAGGAATATAACCGAAAACTGTCGCCTGTATTTTGGTATGAAAAAAGTTACCGACTATTTGATAATGAGATATTTTAAAGGGACTGTAGGCGATCCAAACAGAAATACAACCATCATAATGTGTTTCAGATTCCTATTTAATGTGCATTTGGACTTAAAGCCTCAACTGCCATATAAAAAAAAGCCTTAACTGCCATATAAAAGCCAGAAGATGGCGCTGGGGCAACTTTTTATATAAATTATGCATGTTTCACATCAGAGGTCCCTTTCAATGAACTACTGTAAAATAAATTATGAAAAGTTTCACAAATACACATTTAAACATGTTAAATCAATTGGTGTAATTGTTTTTTTTAAACAATCATTTGCAAAGTATAGTTTCAAAAAATAATTTAAACCAACTGTCAAACAATTTGAATTTGCCGGGAGGAGCCTATGAGGTTATGACCCTTGCTAATACAGAATGTAAACATTTTCCACATGGCTGTGTTTATCAACACGTGTGCTGCAGCAGACAGCTTAGAACATCAAAATCACAATTTAAAGCGACCTTCAAAAAGGCACCAGATCTTGATTTTGTATCGTTATTATAACTGTAGAGGAAAAGTTTCAATGTTCATTCGTGAAATATTATTGTGATTCAATTCAAATATAGAGTCGGCTGCTTCAGCATACATGTGTAAGACTAGAAACCATTATCCAAGATTTAAATATTGCTAATGAAGCAGTTAAATTTGGTCTGGAAAACAAGCCGTCTCTTATTTCAATTATATGTAAATCTGTTACTGGTAGCAATATAATTTATTTGAATTAATATTTATGATTTAGCAACAAAACACAGCCGAGTCGTTGAGCTTTCCTGATCGAACATTTTCATTAAAAATAATTAACCATAATTAAAATTAACAATAATTAACCAGAGGGTAAGATGCAGCCTAAGGTAAGGGATATGCTAATTTCATATGGAAACTCAGTGAAACCCATTATGAATATTTTTGCTTGTATTTGGATTGACACCGATCACTCCTTCAGATCGCCTCCAGCCCCTTTAAACACTTTATGGGGCGATTTGTCGGATTATTACGATATTTGTTGGTTTTTATTTGGTTTAACTATACTCAATTGTTCCTAGAGTGTTACGATAATCAATATTAAACTTTCCGGCAGTATTAAATTTAGTGACACCCAAAGACTAACAAACATAGTTGCAGCTATTGATTGTCACCTGCAGGGCATTATACTGGAGTCGTAATAGCAGTAAACAGATAAACACATGTAGACAGTCAATATCTGGAGTAATCCATCAGTTTATGGCTGTGGTGGTAGATGTTGGTATCTCCAGGAATCTCCTTCCGTTGGGCATCTCAGGTTCCTGAGAATTGATGAGCGATTCTCCAATGATTTATTATTGCAAACTGTTTTCCTCTTTACAATATTTCCCCTAATATAATCCTATGTTATATATTGTATAATAAAATTATGTTTTTATCAGTTGGTAATGCAGTCGAATAACAACAATGGAGAAATGGGGACCAAGATTCATATTTCATAAAAATGTGGAGCAGTGCATAAGAAAACATATTTCTTTATGGCATGTGCTTGCAAATGTTTTGTGATAACTCCAAATATATCAAATGTATGGTATAAGTTTTCATTTTACATCAATTTTATGAAACCACGACCATCTGGTATATAATGCTCTATCATGTAAAGTTTGTGTGTTTCTTCAGGGTATCAGTGTAGTGTGTATGTATAGGAATAGTATATTGGCGGATTATAGATTTAGATTCATGATAAATAAGTTCTTTCTCTGAGGGCAATCAATATGTCATCAAGACAGGCATTTTATGTGAATATTACAAAATATAAAAATTGATTTTCAAATTATGAAGTATTTATAACTTTAGCTGTTCAAAGAGAGATAGGATCATATATGGTTTCGAGTTTAATTTTGTCTCGTCTTCGTAGAAAGGAGAATCGAGTAATCAACATTTCATAAAATGTTTGCGTTAAAGTTGTTCACATTCTAATATACTGAACAAATTCAATGAAACTCATAAAATGTATATATGTCCAGTATTATCAATCACTCAGACAGTCAGGTTTGAGGTGTGAGGTTTCATAACTGTATGGCATGTTAGCAAAATAATTGCCCTTTTTTTGACTTAGATATAGAGGATCTTAAACGAGTTCCCATTTCATATAAGATTTATGAAACGAGTTATGAATTCATAACGAGTTTCCTAAATCTTATATGGAATGGGAACTCGTTTAAGATCCTTTTTATCACATAAAATTGCAATAAAATTAGTAAAAATTAATTCAGATGGACATAGAACCGCCATGACGTCAGACACACTTTAGCGCCAAAACGTCATAGAATATGTGACGTCGTAACGTCACGTCTTGCACATAATGTTGCGTATAAAAGAGTTTGTGTTTTATCTCTTTACAAAATAGCAGTTAACGTTGAGTTAAACCTGTAACACTACGCAAGTTTATTAACTGAAACTATTTTATTTATTACAAATTCACCCGGATCTGAGTCATAAACTTATTATTTGTGACAGCTTATAAAAATAATGCATGTTGGTTTGTTAAAAAGTTGGCGTTAACTGCTATTTTGTAAAGAGGTAAAACACGAACTCTTTTATACGCAAAGTTATGTGCGAGACGCGACGTTACGACGTAACATATTTTATGACGTTTTGTCGCTAAAGTGTGTCTGACGTCGTGGCGGTTCTATGTCCAT
Source organism: Cyrtodaria siliqua (assembly GCA_037043455.1). Classification (NCBI taxonomy): domain Eukaryota; kingdom Metazoa; phylum Mollusca; class Bivalvia; order Adapedonta; family Hiatellidae; genus Cyrtodaria; species Cyrtodaria siliqua. Next base: position 17,967 of record JAWPHD010009630.1, on the reverse strand, counting down.
CTGAATTATTTTTTACTAATTTGATTGCAATGTTATGTGATAAAAAGGATCTTAAACTCGTTCCCATTCCATATAAAATTTATGAAGCTCGTTATGAACTATTTTTAATTTTAACTCGCCAAAAGGCTCGTTAAAATTAAAATAATTCATAACTTGTTTCATAAATCTTATATAAAATGGGAACTCGTTTAAGATCCTCTATATATTTACATACAGTTCTAATATTGCACTAAAATAACATGTTTCTAAGTTTAATATTTCATAGATTATGAAATATCCTAATGTTTTGCACAGTGTTGTCTCTGTGCATGCTTTATGAAAATATTAACATGCATGGTTGCTTTAAATACTATTTTATGATGCATGCATTTCTATCATGACAAACCTTAAACATTTGTTTGTCTATAACATTCTTTTATATATGTGTCACAAAAGCAAATAAAATAAATTAAAAAATTAAACCAACTATTTCAACAATATGATAATCTTAAAGGGATGCTTGATAGAAGTGATCAAGTTTAAAGTTCCCCAGCCATGTTTTGTTTCATGAACATGTTTATGTTTATTTAAATCGAAATCAATACACAACAATAGATATTTACACTTCACACATTGCAATATCTGTGAAAAGCAATAATAAGATTTTATTTGATTACATAGAAACTTTGAACAGGTAAATTAATCCACAGGTTTATGTATTTATCAATTACCTGGCAATAGATGTGCAGCTATACAATTCAGATTTACCCCCTGTGCAGTCACGCAGTGGTAAAAGTAGTATCTACGTCATGCAGATAATACTTATTTTTACAGTAGTGAATTTAAACATATGTTTCTCTCTGGGACTATCAAGAAATGTTCATATGATGGTTAAAGGGACACTGTCCGCAAATAAGCAGATATTGAGCCTAGCCAAATAAATGTCTGATTTTTATTCAGTGAAATGTCTACATAAAAACATTAGCATAGACACAGATAAGCCTGTAGTAATACAATCGTGAGTTTGAGGAAAAAAAAGCGTTTTATTTAATGTGGGACCCAATTTATTTACATTTTTTGCTGATCACATGACATCCATTAGCTTTTATATATTGTATCTTTTACGCAAGACATCTGACCCGGTTAGCTCAGTAAGTAGCGACGCTTGACTATTATTACCTGCGAGTGTAATTTTAGTGTGGGTTGCAAGTTCAATCCCATGAAACGATCATTCTTTTTTTGTACCGCTATTGAATTCCGTAAAACAATCTTGGTTTTATTTAGTAAATATTCAATAATGGTTGGTGTGATATGTTTGTCAATGTAATTATTTTGTGTTTTGTAGGCTTACAATTACGGACATTGTCCCTTTAAGAGTGAAATTTGTTTTATTAATGATACTAAAAGGGTGGCCATTCATCTTTAACAGTCGTTGAAATCGCTGTTGCATACACTTGAGTATTTGTGTAGTTATGTTACATATCATTGATCAAACATGTTTGAAGAGAAAAACAGTTAAAATGAAGCTGATCAGTTGATCTGCTGGTCTTTGTGGTTGTTTTCTGACAATGACAGTGTTTTCTTCCCCGTCAAAAATTAATGGGACAGACATCAAATTTGAAGATTAAAATTAGCAATTTATTAATTCAGTGTCATTCAGTATCATTTTGACTTCAAATCTTAAGGATGGCGGGAGGTATGCAGTGCTGATCCTACACAGGAAAAGTGGGTGGTCTGCCTTCACCACAAAAAATCGACCGTCATATGTAACCTTACATGTGTTGAAAATGACGTAAAACACCATACAAACAAACAAACAAATCATTTTGACTTTGTATAAAGTTGCATATACCCGGTAATTATGTACCGGTAATAAAATACTACCAAATTATGATTAAATGTATTATTGGTGGAATATAAAAATAATCAACAGTTTGTAATATGCAGAAACAATTTGCTTTGAATTGAATTGAATGTTGTTTAACGTCTCATCAATACAGTATAGGTTATTAAAAGCTGCCCCAGGGAGAGGGGAAGGATACATAGGAATCTGGAAACCATGCCCTACTCTTATTATCGAATAGATTCCTATGGTTGTTTAATGTGCTTGGAGGATAGACCAATACACGGGACCGCCCGGTTTACATCCCATCCGACGGACAAGGCTAAGGGAAAAGTGTCTTGCCCAAGAATACACCGACGAAACCCAGTGGCACCACGGAGGATTGAACCCGGGGCCTCCGGTTACAAATAGTCCACGCTACCGACTGCGCCACGCCAGCTCTCCAATTTGCTTTGAACTATTCAAATACTTATTAATAATGATTTGTTAATTTGCAAGTAAAAACTAACAGGATGCCACAAGTTTTAAGAAAATCAAGATTGCTGTTGTCCCTTACAAGGTATACCAAATATTTACTTGTATACTCGGTTCTGGATGACCAAAATACCATGTTTTTAAAGTGGTTGTATATACGCTATTCCGATAAGAGAAAGTATTCAATTACCCACAAAAATTATTAAGTGTTCCTTTAAAAAATGAATTTCTCAAACTATATCATGATAAAGAACATTAAGATTTACGATACGTTTTAAAGTAGATCATCTTCTCGCATAAATAACCATAATAATATCGTCTGTCATCATCAGACCTTCCCTGAATGTCATACACCATTTTGTATCTAATGAATTTGGATTTTAAAAAAAATGAAGATAATTTAATGTTGCCTGTTTTTAGAATACCCACGAACACACTGATCACATTTTAAATACGTTTTATCTCACTTTCAATTTGAACTCCCGCAGTGTGCAGTTAGGATCGCATTACCTATTGTACAGAGAATGTAGTTTTTCCCACTGCAGATACCTGGGAATGAAATATCATGTTGGTATATAATTAATTTTTACAAAAGGACCCGCCATAATTATCGTAACAACTGACTAGAACTGAACCCCAACCTGACAATTCTATTTTGAAATATGTTAGACATAAATTGCTGCATGGACAGCTGCATGAGATCTACAAACCTGAAAAGATTGATTAACGCACACTGCTTATTTGTACCTACTTTCTTTAATACCCAAAATTACGTGAACCGTTTGCAAATTTCAGTGGTATACAGTATTTCCCCTAATAGTAACACCAGGGCCCTATGCCAAGGGGGCGTTCTTATAAAATGTAAAAAATTGCATATAAAAAGATATTTTTTTTGATTTTTTTGCAAAGGGTGTTGGGGGAGGGGGTGGGGTGGGGTGGATGGGGGTGGGGGTGGAGGGAGTGGTGGAGGCGCTACTATTGGGGTAGGTGCTCCTATTAGGTGAAATATGGTATACAATATATGCACAGCTGCATTTATCATTGAATACGTATTTATTAATTGAATTGTGCAAAATTATAACTGCCCCATTATTTTCGATATATAATATTGTATAGTTTTCCAATGTAAATATTTACCATTACTGTATGAACTCAGTGTCTGTTTGCCTAAATGCTAATTCAATATGAATATCTAATCATATGTCAGGGCAGTCTCTTTGTTTTCCGTTGTTTTCTTCTCCGGTTTCAATAGATCAATAATTCTGAAAGCAAAAACATTATCTGTCATAATATGAATGCTTAATGCAGACATAGAAATTGCTAATAACTCCATACTGATTAATCCCTTACAGAATTGCAGTATACTTCCAGTATGATTTTGGAGTATTACTGCAGTATGATTGCAACAATGTTTCCTTCATGCTGCAAACTACTTCAATAAAGATTAACATGCGGGAAGTATGAATGGAGTATGAGTGTTTCAGATGTGTAAATTATGCTGGAAACATACTGCGTATATGCTTCAGTGCAGTATATGCTTCAATGCAGTATATGCTTCAGTACAGTACATGTATATGCTTCAATGCAGTATGTGCTGGAATGCAGTTTATGCTTCAGTACAGTATATGCTTCAATGCAGTATATGCTGGAAGGCAGTATATGCTTCAGTACAGTATATGCTTCAATGCAGTATATGCTGGAATGCAGTATATGCTTCAGTACAGTATATGCTTCGATGCAGTATATGCTGGAATGCAGTATATGCTTCAGTACAGTATATGCTTCAATGCAGTATATGCTGGAATGCAGCAGTGTAGCAACATGGCCGCAGCATGTTTCAAATATGTAATTATAATGGAAACATACTGCATGTATGCTTCAATTCAGTATATGCTGCAATGCTATGCTGCAATGCAGTATGTGATTCATTGCAGTATATGCTGGATTCATGCTGCAAGTATGAAGCATGGTGAACAAAAACAAAGCTTGGTGATGATGGACTGATGGATGATGTACAAAACATGATGACAAATCACAATACCGCTTTGCCCATGCAAAATATCATATGACTAGTTATTCTTGTTGAATATCATGCATATCCATCCTCCTCCAAGAACTAGAAGCTGCCAGTAAAACTCCTTAAAAACAACAACACTGTATTGCAGCATTGCCTAAGATTCATGCCTGAAAACAAGAGGCCGATTCAGAGGAGATGTTGTTTGAAGCAATTGTTGATGGACGTACAGACAGGTGAATGATGGAAATTATGAGCTCACTGGAGCCTTTGGTTACTATAAAAGGAAGTTTAAAAAATATGAATATAAATGTCAGTTATTAAAGTCAAGAACGATCACAATACAATGAAAAAAGTAGCCGCAAAAACACTGCAGACCTGAATGTTGAAGTCATTCATAGTCATATTACTGAATATAATAGCAAATATACATTACTGCATGTCTCTTCACTGTAAAACAAATGCATTAATTTAAAACCAATATCTTTGAAACTCACCTAGCTTGAAATGCAGCAGACATTTTAGTGAGTCAACAACAATTCAAATCTGCAAGGGAGGTAACTCCAATGGTTCAGAAAATATTCCAAGAACTGCCATCTGGAGTGTTGGACAAAATCAGATATTTTGCAGCATGCTTGCAGTTTTGCATTATATGCTTCTTTGAAGTATAATTTGAATAATTTTAAAGTCAGTGCAGTATTGTTGCAGTAGTTATTTGCAGTATACTTGCAGTAGATTCTCCAATGAAGCATACTACTAATTTGTATAATGTTACAGCAGCATGAATGCTACATGACTGAAGCATTAATACAGTAAATGACCGCTTATAAATACATTATGAGCTGTGAATATTATATTTGATAATAATACGAAACTGGGTAAAATCAATGTCATGGAAATCTTGGCTGCATCATTGTTCATTTGTACTTTGTACTGGCATGCTTCATGAGAACAAATCTTCGACAATAATTATTGATAGTTTCAACATTCAAGTTCAAGCTCCACCCTCTAGTGTCAATAGATCAAATTCTCACAAACAGTGGTCATGTGCTCCATTGAATTTTAGAGTTGGACAACATCCATGTAAATACCTATTGTATGTTTACAGTAACTGGCTCAAATCTCTGGTGGTTACAAGCTTGATTGCCAGATGGAACATTATGTAATGGCCTATCCAAAAACAAGGTTGCCTGCTCTTCATTGAGGATCCAGCTGGCTTGCTGAACATCAGTGGTTCATGCCCAGGTGCCTGCCCTTGCAGATCCACCTGGAATCTTCCTCCACCAATGGAAGCTGGAAAGTCTCCATATGACCTTAGCAGTTGGTGTGACTATAAAATACAATTCAATTCAAATCTTCATTCATGATACCAGACTATAACACATGTACCATATATGCCCCTTTAAGGACCCCATTAAGAAAAGTTGGCGTAAATTTATCACAATTTCGCGTAACTACGGTATATAAAAATATATACTGCATAAAAACATGAACATGCGAAACTCCATGAGATATTGATGAATAAATCAAAGCATATATCCTTAAAAGACATTCTTTAAGATTTTAAATAGACAAATAAATTAAATTATTTTATCTATTCCAGATGCCCCCAACATAATAAATGAGCCTAACACTTAGTGACCCCACAGTTATATGTGCTATCCTAGGTTACGCACCAGGGTTAAGTTAAGCATTTTACCCCAAATTCATTCAAAATATTACCCTGTAGGGTGACTTCAAATTTATATCTTAACAACACAATGCCAACACCATTAATTTGGATCGATATGACATAGCTAGGGTATGGTCTCAACTCATTGGTTGCTTTAAACATCGAGATTGGGCGTAAGGCCCATTGAGGTGTTTAAATCAACCAATGAGATGAGACCTGATACTCTTATTTGTTTTGTAGCATGTCCATTTTATCTGTCTGCCATACTCTTAACTTCTGATAACTGGTGGTAGTTAGAGGGATGACAGGTGTTTTCAATTAAATGATTTACAACTGATTTAACTAGAAAAGAGCTGATGTACCAAACTACAGGATTAACATTTTTTAAAGGCCAGATAATTAAGCTTATGCAATCACTTTTCGTCCGTCGTCCGTCCGTTAGCAATTTTATAAAATCGACATCTCCTCTGAAACCGCTTGAAGGATTTTGATGAAACTTCAACACAATGTTACATAAGAGGCCCCCTCTCAGAATTATATTTTTCATGGCTGCCAGTTATCCAAGATGGCCGCCATGGCTAAAACTAGGTCAAATTTAACGAATTTTCAAACGACATCTCCTCCGAAACCACTTATTCCATTATTGTGAAATACCATAAACATGTTCCTTGGGTTGGCTTCTATCAAGTTTGTGTTTTACGTTGTCGTCGAATAATCAAAATGGCTGCCACAGCGACCCAAAGTTTACATAGAGTTATATATAAAAATGACATCTTCTCTGAAACCGCTTGAAGGATTTAAATGAAACTTAAATCACAATGATCTTTTGGATAGTCCCTGCTCAGATTTATATTTTTTGCGGCTGCCAGTCATCCAAGATGGCCACCATGGCTAAAACTAGGTCAAATTTAAGGAAATTTCGAACGACATCTCCAAAACAACTTATTCCATTCTTGTGACATATCATATACAAGTTCCTTGGGTTGGCCTCTATCAAGTTTGTGTTTTTCGTTATCGTCAAATAATCAAAATGGCCACCACGGCGATCCAAAGTTTACATAGAGTTATATAGGAAAAGGATAAAAATTACATCTTCTCTGAAACCTCTTGCAGAATTTTGATGAAACTTAATCACCATGATTTTTGGGATAGTCCCTCTCAGATTTGTGTTTTTCGCAGCCACCAGTAATCTAAGATGGTCGCCATGTCTAAAATAAGGTCAAATTTAAGGAAATTTCAAACAACTTCTCTGAAACCGCTTGGAGGATTTTGATGAAACTTCATTATAATGATCTTTAGGATTGTCCCCCTCAGAATTATTTCATTCTTGTGAAATATCATAAACATGTTCCTTTGGTTGGCCTCTATAAAAAGTTTGTATTTTTCTTTTTGTCAAATAATCAAAATGGCCGCCACAACGACCCGAAGTTTATATAGAGTTATAAAGGAAAACGTTAAAAATGACATCTTCTCTGAAACTGCTTGAAGGGTTTTGATGAAACTTAATCACAATGATCTTTGGGTTAGTCCCCATCAGATTTGTGTTTTTGGGGCCTCCAGTCATCCATGATGGCCACCATGGCTAAACTTAGGTCAAATTTAAGGACATTTATCAAACAACATATTACCACTTATTCCATTCTAGTTAAATATCATATACATGTTCCTGTTGTTGGCCTCTATCAAGTTTGTGTTTTTCGTTGCCGTCAAATATTCAAAATGGCCGCCAAGATAATCCAAAGTTTACATAGAGTTATATATAGGAAACATGTTTTTTATGTTGGCCTCTATCATGTTTATGTTTTTGAATCACATCATACCAGTAGAGCATCTACAGGCCCACTTGGGCCTCTTGTTTTATTTATTAATCATATATTGGTTTAAATATAAGTTGAAAACCTCGTATTTTAGTCAGTTTTCCTCCCAGTGACTGTGGTTTATATGTATTAATTTGGTAATATTTAGAGACAAGGACCTTTGTTTAATGTCCCATCTGAAATACTGGAGGAGGAGGGATGATCTCAGGGATTGACCGGCAAGTGTCCGGCAGTTAAGAAGCAGTCAAGCGCGTTACCATGCAGTCCACTCTGCGATTGTGAGGAGAGAGCTTGCTCATGTTCATGTTAACATGCAGTCCACTCTTGCTCATGTTCATGTTACCATGCAGTCCACTCTGCGAATGTGAGGAGAGAGCTTGCTCATGTTCATGTTACCATGCAGTCCACTCTGCGATTGTGAGGAGAGAGCTTGCTCATGTTCATGTTCTTGCTCATGTTCATGTTACCATGCAGTCCACTCTGCGATTGTGAGGAGAGAGCTTGCTCATGTTCATGTTACCATGCAGTCCACTCTGCGATTGTGAGGAGAGAGCTTGCTCATGTTCATGTTACCATGCAGTCCACTCTGCGATTGTGAGGAGAGAGCTTGCTCATGTTCATGTTAACATGCAGTCCACTCTGTGATTGTGAGGAGAGAGCTTGCTCATGTTCATGTTACCATGCAGTCCACTCTGCGATTGTGAGGAGAGAGCTTGCCCATGTTCATGTTACCATGCAGTCCACTCTGCGATTGTGAGGAGAGAGCTTGCTCATGTTCATGTTAACATGCAGGGTCCATTTTACATCTTTCAATACAACAATAAACTATAATTATTTTAAGTCAATTAATTTTTCCACCACTTCATAGAACTTTAGTTTCATTTTATTGCCAAATTTTGCCCATTATAATCACCCCTTAGGCCAGAGCTATAAACTTTAGGTTTATACTCTCCCTATTGAGGACACACAACAGATGTTTAAGGTTAAAAGTGGATCGAGATAATCATTTGGAAACTACCATTATCCTATCAATCGTAACAAATCCTAAAACAGCTTAAGACCAAACAGTTGTGCTCTGACAGTGTTTTTTTTATGGTCGATCATCCAGTTTTTCGTGACTCAGTTTTAAAGGATTATTTTTATATTTTTTTATTGTACAAGTCCATTTACATGTTTAAAGTTGAATAATATTATGCTGGCTAGTGGTAATACATGTAACCATTTTGACTATTTTAGTGTGAATAATCACGTTAAGGACTTTTATAAAAAAATATCCATAATGGGCATTTGGTCTAGAGAAATTTGGTCTAGAGAAATGTTCAACTAAATACACATTTTAGGCATAAGCAATGTCAAGCAAATATTGCATGATAGTAATTCAACACTTGATGTGAACATAATATCAAACGATACATCTTATTTTACTCAAAGTTGTTTTGGTTTTCACTTTTGTTGAACCTTTATTTCACTAAAAATGACGATTATTCATAATAAATAAATATAAATATATAAATAAAGGCCAAGTTTGATTTTGACTCGTTTTTCTCATTCAACAGTTACCGATATATTCCTCTATTGCCTTCGAATATTCTTCTGCAACAGCTATTAGCATTGCTTTCACAAATTATAGAAAATGTGTTTCAAAAACATAAAGGAATTAAATTGAATTGAATTGGATTTTATAGTCGCACCAACAGCTAAGGTCATATGGCGACTTTCCAGCTTCCACTGGTGGCGGAAGACCCCAGGTGCCCTCCGGGCAATTTTCGTGCACGGGCGGGCACCTGGGTAGAACCACCGACGTTCCGCAAGCCAGCTGGATGGCTTCCTCACATAAAGATTCCTAGGCCCCTGAGGGATCGAACCTACAGCGGTGAGGGGCAAGTGATTGCAAGTCAGAGACTCTAACCACTCGACCACGGACGCCCCAAAACATAAAGGAGAAGTTTATGTTTGTCCATATGAAAAAACATATTATGTCAAAGTATTATTCAGGAGACACATACTATTGCTGCAGAATTCTTACAATCTCTTCAAACTCCATCAGTGAGCTTAAATTCCCCTTTTTATTAAATAACAAGAGCGCCACCTTACAGGGCATTATATGCCCATGTCAGATCAGTATGACTGACCTACTGACCCCAAAAGCAATAGGGTTTCTCCTCTCACCAAGGGCAATGTACCTGAATGAAGTTTTATAAATGTAGGTGTTACAGTTTCGAAGTCATTTTGTCATTATTTTCCATATAAGGTTACTGTGACCTTGACCTTTGACCTATTGAACCCAAAAACAATAGAGTTACTCCTCTCACCTAGGGCAATGTGACCTATGAAGTTTCATGAGGGTGGTTCTCATACTTTTGGAGTTATCTTGCGGGATGCGAATTATCATTTGATATGTATTGTATTTGAGATAAAATATAAAAGGATATTTTTGAATGGAAAACGTAGCTTGCCTCCACATTATCTCTATAAAATGATAAAATTATTGCATACAGGCTTTTAACTGGCAATTAATTTTGATCTACAAACTTCAACATTGAATTATGACAAAAAAATACTTTAATTCTGAGAGTTAATGCTGTTCTCACACAGTGGCAAATATGGTGGCGAATGGGCTCACGAATGCAATTCGCCACCAATTCGCAATGATCACAAGGTGATCGCCAGACATTCGTAGGTGTTCGTAAGCATTCGCGGTCGTTCATGGGGTGTTGCAAATATTAGGAACATGCTTCTAAAACTCGCCAGGAATCATATTCTCATTGCTTTCGCAACATTTTCGTAAGCAATCGCAAGCCATTCTTATTGATGGCAAGGCATTTGTAGTGATCGTAAGACATTTGTAGGGATTTGCTAGCATTCGTCTTGACTTTTCCTTAAGAATACCATACGAATGCGAACAAAAAGTTGCGAATGCTTGCGAATCCATTACAAATAAAGCGAATTGGTTACGATTGTTTTGACATTTTCTTGAGAATGCATTGAGAATGCGTGGCGAACGGCTTGCCAACACTTGCGAGTACTTGCAAATGCTTGAGAATGACATACAAACATTAAGATTGTCTTGCAAATGCCTTGCTAATTCCTAGCGATTTCAATGCGAATATTGCACATTCGCCCCAGGTAGTGTCGCTAGGGTAGCCAAAATGGTATAAAATACCCATCTTCCCTTGTCCTATAAACATTTCTAGTTCAACCATGGCCGAGGCTGCCGCAACCGCCCCTTTTGCCACCCCTGGGCATATTGAAGGATAAAAACTTGACTTTTTAACAAACTTAAAACTTGACTTTCTGAAGAAGAAGTTGACTCGGCGGAGGCTGGCGAATAAGTGACAAAGAGAAACATTGGCAATGGGTATATGCAATTAGCCAAGCATGCGTTGTGTAGTCGTTTCATTCGTAAGGCGTTCGCAAGCATTCGCAAGATTTGCAACGGCATTCGTAAGCATTCGTAACATTCGCAAAGGTATTCGCAAGAAATTCGGCAAATTGATTGTTAAGTAATCGTAAGGTTCGTAAGAAATTCGCAAGGATTCGTAAGAATTTCGGAAGCATTCATAAGGCCTCACTTTTTTCAGTATTTCTCCAGGCCAATCTTATCATTTCGGCGAATTTGCCGCGAATTTCAAATTTTCATATTCGCAAGGATATTCTTCACTGTGTGAGAGAGGTATAAGGGAATAAGAGTGGAAACAATGGACATGGATTTTATAGATGAGATTTTGCGGGAAAACATATATATATCATAGTGGAAATGTTGTGGTAGCTAGTACACTTTTAAAGTTTGTGAATTTCAAAATTTAACCTAAAACGTCACAATTATTTATGGGAGCTCAGGAACCCTGCAGTATGTGTCCATTGGGTTACATGGGTAGAAATGTCTACCCAAGCCCCATTGGGTTACATGGGTAGAAAATGTCTACCCGTGCCCCCATAAAGATATATTTGCAGTCATTTTAAACCATAAAGTTTACCAAAATTAATAGGTGAAAATGAAAAACTGTTTACACCATACAAGGCATTGTTTACCTATATGAGTAAAAAGCGCTCTGTCATTTTGTTAAATTGACTTGAATATACAAATAAAACAGAATATGCTTTGAAGTTGGACTTTGGGGCAAACAGTTTGTTTTTCATGTCTAAAATATATTCTTTGGATATCAATTCATCTGAAGGCAGATTTATGAACTTGTTAAATTTAAAAGATCAATTGTAACAATATTGAACATGAGTCATATTTGTAAATATGAAAGAGCTGTTGAGTAGTACAGCTGAATATGTGTTCAACAACTGGAAACATTGGGTCAGCCACAAAAACAAGCTCTGACGAAACCTATCAATTGATCAAAATTTGTTGTGACAAAACGTGACTTGACACACCTGCCAGGTATATGATGCCCTGATTCATATGTGGTGTGTATGTAAATGTGGCTATAGAGAAATAGATGGGGGAATGTGATGGAATGTTACGTTTTGTCAAAGAGCAGATATGTGAAGAAAGGACATTAATTAAGGCCGCAAAAAGGGGTTGAAGTTAGCTGGGCAATGCAGTTTTGAGAGGGTGCAAGGAGTTGGAAACATTAGGAAACCAGTGCTTGTAATATGCTGTTATGCATGGGCATTTATTATAGTAGAATAGGGATATATCTGGGCTAAGGCTAATACTGTGTAAACCTCTCAATACGATGTCCGACATAATAAACCTTATACTCTTGTATATAATATTACTGTGTATATAATATTACTGTGTAAGTTATGAACTGTTTGTCCGAAATCATTGACCGTTTCAGTTGACATTCAAATAAAGAGTTTGATAATTTTTCATAACTTCCTGCTTGGAATGTTACCCCGATCCCAGTAGTTCTTCCTGGTTGGGATGGATCCCAGTAGTGCTTCCTGGTTGGGATGGATCCCAGTAGTTCTTCCTGGTAGGGATAAAGCGTATAAACCTGACATGAAATGTGTAAATATTGTTTATAAAAGAGTGGCTCAGGTGAAAATGCATGGTCAACCCTGAAAGCTATGGACACAAGTAACAAGGTTAATTGGAAGACATCTCAAATTTGTTAAACCTATATATTCATCATAGACAAACTTCACCTACTTAGCATTTGTTTGTAGCTATATCCTTTACTGGTCAACAAGTTCTGGAAATTGCTGACTCATCACTGCAATTATTCTTTTAACCATCTAATTTGTTTGAAAAGGTCAGTGACACATGATCATCTAGTCTCTCCACCCACTGGGAGAATCACACCGATTTTTCTTTTAATGGTCTAATTTGTGTAAAAAGTTCATTGACACTGAAGCCTGACCATCTTACACTTTCTTACATCTGATACCTGATCATCCTGATGACCCACTGCAGACATTGACCTGAGCCATCCTGACATGCAATTGTACTGTAGTAGGACTAAGTGGTATATGTGAATAGATAGGTTTATAAGCGCATTACTACTGACTCACTGGCTTTTATGGAGATATTGGTAGAGCGCCCGCTTCACATGCAATCGTTCTGAGTTCCAACCCACTGAGTTTCTAATTTTTCCTTGTCTGTTTACAATACAAACATATAATTCACCGGGATAGGGTTTTGTATGTGTGCAGCACACCCAACTCAAATTTGGGAAAATGTGTATTCATTGAGCCCTGATATCTTTTTTGTTGTGTTTTGTTTCTTTTGTTCTTCTTGTTACATTCTGTGAAAACGATACTTTATTTGTGCAAGTGGAGATTGACTGCAGGATTACTGTACTTCTATGCTTATTAAATGAGGATAAAAACCTTATTTTCCAGGTGATTGACCGTCTGTATTTAATATGCTTATTTGAATAATTTGGATTTGTCTGAGCGGGGTGATTGACCTGCAGACATGGTGTTCAACAATATTGTGAGGCAATTTGTAGCTTCCTGCTGGTTACTTGGTTCAAACAATATTATTCAAGAAAAATGGTGTTTGAGTAATTGCTGTTTATATCTATATATTCAAATGTTTAAATATGTAGGCCATCGGTACTTTGGTGTATAATGTAACTAGACCTGATACTTTGGAGGGCAGGGTATACTCTGGTAGGGTACTTTGTATCAATTGACTTGGCTAGCAAACGGTCCCATCCCCTGGGAAATTTTCTAGAACTGTTCATGAACAATTCTTGAACTGTTCTGGATAGATTGTTCAAGAACTGTTCTTGAACTGTACCTAATCTGTTCTGGTACAGTTCTAGAGTAGTATGTGATTGTTAAATGAGACAAATTTTCTAGAACTTATGTTCAAGAACAGTTCTAGAACTTGTGTTCAAGAAAAGTTCTAGAACTTATGTTCAAGAACAGTTCTTGAACTGTCTGTACTGGAACTGTTCTAGAACTGTTACAGAACGATCTGTACTGGAACTGTTCTAGAACAGTTCTAGAACTATCTGTACTGGAACTGTTCTTGAACATAACCTCTAGAATTTTTGTCTCATTTAACGTTCATGCACAGTTCTAGAACTGCTCAAGAACAAATGAAGCACAGTTCTAGAAATATCTGTACTGGAACTGTTCTAGAACTGTTCCAGAATGATCTGTACTGGAACTGTTCTTGAAATTTTGTCTCATTTAACGTTCATGCACCGTTCTAGAACTGCTCAAGAACAGATGAAGCACAGTTCAAGAACCGTTCTTGAACAATCTATCTAGAACAGTTCCTGCACAGTTCCTGAACTCCCTTGGCCACTAATTTAACCTACATAACAGTTAAAGAACAATTCATTAATTGAACCTTCAGAATGCCTGGTCATACTTGTTGAAATGTTACATATGATACTGAAATGAAATAATATCTGCAGTGCTGAATACCATTTTTCTGTCAGCAACAAAAAAAGAAAGTCAATCCGCGAAAACACATGACAATAGGGGTTTCATTTTAAAATACTGTTTCTAAAGACTACATTTAGAAATTTCATCTTTCAATTACAACTATTAAATATAGAAGATGTTTTGACACAATAAGTAATTTAAGTATTATCACAAAACACTTACATTTAATCATTAAATGATGCAAGCACAATCTTCAGTTGGACTGCCATTTTACCGCCAAAAACTCAAAAGAATGGCGTTTGCATTTTATTTGCAATTTTGTCAGAATCACACTCAGGTGTCATATATTCTTTACCTACTTTCTTTGCAAATATAAATGAAGACATGGGCTTTTAAACTCCAGATAATGTTATTATATTAAACTGTTCATGCAATAATGATCATATATTTGTTTGTTAATAGTAGTATAGATTTGTTTAATTATTGAAGATGAACACCTGCGAAACTCTGTTCTTATACTCAAGAACAGTTCATGAACATTTCTAGAATATTAAGAACAGTTCCTGAACTGTTCTTGATTCATTGTTCTATCAAGAACTGTAATTTTTCTTATAATCTATACTGTTTTGATGAGCCGTTAAACAACATTTATAAACATTCAGGTTGTTATGGAAAAACCTGTTCTGGAAATAGTGTAATAAAATTATGTTGTTTTGTGGAAATACTCAAAAGATTTGAAACTTTTGAACTTTAATTTAATCAACACAAAACTTAAGTGCTACAAAATAAATGTCTTTTTATACCAAGTTTATGGATATTTGTTTTCATGTCCCAGCAAAAGCCATCTATGTATACTTGGGTTGTCTTCAAGCTACTTAAAACAAAGAAATTTCATATTTCATTATAATACCTGTGCCTGTCAGCATTACAAAAATAATGCCTTTTTCAAACGCTGTATCAGTAAATAGTGTGACTAATAATGGAAGATCACAATAGTTTATTAGGTGGTTAATATTGTGACTTGCTTACTAATTTAATGTATATTTACATTTGCACAGATGTAATCGATTTGTAGCGACATTCCTATTAAGATAACACATTTGTAGATATTTTAAGCACATCTTAATTACATTTCCTATTTAAAGGAATTTAGTTCACACTTTAAAGAACATTTAAAGAACTTTAAATAGAGAAGATATTCTAAAACTGTTCTTAAACAATTTCAAGAACAAATGAAGAACAGTTTAGGAACTTCAAGGGTTTAAACTGTTCTTAATTAGTGCTTAACGTTTAAGAACACTTAGAGTTAAGAACTAATTAAGAACGGTTGAAGAACCCTTGAAGTTCCTGAACGGTTCTTCATTTGTTCTTCAAATTATTCAAGAACAAATTAAGAACAGTTCAGGAACTTCTGAAGTTCCTAAACTGTTCTTGATTTGCTCTTGAAATTGTTCAAGAACATTTTTAGAACATTTTTTCTATTTAAAGGTTCTTGAACTGTTCTAAACTTGTTCAAGAACCTTTCAAGAATATCTTAAGAAACATTAAAGTTCTTGAAATGTTCTTCAATAGTTCTTGAAAGTGTTCAAGAACATATTAAGAACATATGTTCTAGAACAATAAATCAAGAACAGTTCAGGAACTGTTCTTAATGTTCTAGAACTGTTCATGAACTGTTCTTGAGTATAAGAACAGAGTTTCGCAGGGGATAGATGGAGTAAAACACCGATTCAGTTTTTCAACATTTCGCGTCTTTCATTCACACTATGCGTATTTGGAAATAAACATCTGTCAAAACCACATCGACAATTCAACGTCACTAATTCATTATCACTATAATATCAAAACTTTTGCATATTATAAATTGATATTGATATCAGTTTAAAATAAAATGTTTTGATTCATAATTTAAATATTACCAAAATGTTATCAGTAACTGATTCATGATGTATTTGAGCAGTAATGAGGTCTTTATAATTCCGCATGGTAATTATATTTAACTTTGAAAACAATTTGTGTTGATACTGTTGAAAGAAGGATAGTTTGAATATACTGGTAATTATGCGATTATAGTTAAACCCTTTTTAAACTAACACTTGATTCAGTATAGAGCAGTTTACACTTTAAAGGGACACATTGCGATCTTGAGTTTTTATATCAACCATTAAAATTCGCACCTCAATGTATTAAGTCTGTTCCCAATGGGCTAGCTTGCGAGAACAACTCCCTCAGTGGTAACTGGACATTAAATACTATGATTTTGATTTGAATGAGCCGGTCATGAACATGATTTATTACATTTCTATGGGTGAAAGATTGGGATTTCTCAGTGAAAGAATGTTCATAATCGCTAAATATTAATAACTAACTCCGACGTTGAGTTATGACGTCAATAACGTGTTGGTGATGGCGACGTCATCGCCGATAACACTAAATAAAGCAAATAATTTTGGTTAAAATCATACATAATCTGATTAAAAATGTAATAAATAGATTATTTAACTGTTGTGATCGATTATATGCAAATCCTTCATCACGTGAAGGATATCCCTATAATCGATCCCAGCAGTTAAATAATCGCTATATTCATTTTCAGCAATCATCTTTCATTTACATAATTGTAATGTTCTGCTTATCACCATTTCCTATTCCAACCCAACATAATTTATATAAATGATTGTAAAACACTGTTCCATTTGAAAAGGATTTTACTGGTAAATAAAATAATTGTAAAGTTAACAGGGCGTGACTGTCAAGGTATTCCACCCACCACCTCCCTCAGACCCTCCTTCCTTCCATGGTTGTTTACTATATATTAAGGAGATTTATTTAAAAGAGCGAGCTAGAAAAAGGATATCATTGTTACTTAAAATGTATATAAAAGGTATTTGTAAAGAAAATTTCATGTTTTAAACTGTCTAGAAGGTATGAAAAATATTAAACTGGATCCGAGTTAACATTACCCTAAAAAACCTGTTTTTAAACTCATACAACATATTTGATTTAATTCTTGCTTAAAATCTCAAATTCAATCCAACATTTTATACTTTATTATAATCACTTGGATATAAATTAACCCTGTTTTGCTTTTGTTCCTGTTTTCTGTCACCAGTCATTAATATCAAATTGCTTAATAATCTCCATTTTGCCTGCTGAATAGCAGACGTCATGCTGGTCTTTGCAGTGTCAGTACATTATTTCCTTAATTTTCTGTAAAATGACCCTTAACTTGTTGACAAGTTGAATTGTGCAACATATTTTATTGTTGTTAATTGTCCATGGCTACAATGTATTCAACAAAAATTAACAAAAGATTATCTGTCACCATGAAATAGATTAATTAATGCAAACTTTTGCATTTCAATTA